>PVIU01009015.1:0-79063 GCA_004026605.1 Ondatra zibethicus | reverse complement strand
GAGGGGAGGAGAGGGGACAGGAAGAGGAGGGGAGGAAAGGGAAGAGTCAGTCATGAGAGAAGTTTTTTTAGAATTAACTTGGCAACTAGATAAAGAAATTCGAAGAACTTCTGAATTCCATTTTCTTTAGGGATCATGGGCTCAAAATATTTTTGTGAGGTTTCTCTGGAGTCTGATTTTAGCCAGATGGATACCATGATGACCACTAATTCTTACAGCAATCAGTTTTTTAAAATGTGTTTCAATGTTGTCCATAAATTACCAACTAAGTCAGGCATCCCTGCTCCTTAATTTTTATTCATCCATTGTTTCAGAATTGCATTTGTGGAGCCTGCATCTCATCTGGGGAGACACTGCTCTATCAACCAAGGCTGCTAGCCAGGGAATCACCTGCAAAATGATAGTACTTCCAGGTCAGTGTTCTCTCCAGCAACACAACCTGCTGTTCCTAGCCTCAGGTATGTTATCCCCCAGGAACTCAGGAGTGAGAAGACCCAATGCAAACAACATCTCTCTACTCTTTGTTCCACCAAAATTGATAACAGCCTCATCAATGGCCCAGAAATTTCATTTCTCTGCCAGCTTCCACTATTCTGCAGGAGGCTTATATATATATAGGCACATTAGTCATTACTGTGGTAGAATGCGTGCAGAAGTCAGTTAAGGAGGCAAAAGCTTGGTTTGACTGTCAGTCCAGTATGGCGGGGACGTTAGGCATCAGGAACTTGAAGCGCTGATTATCCTGTATTCACAGTCAAGAACAGAGACCATGAATGCTGGTGTTCTGTTTCCCTTTTACTCGGTCTGGAGCCACCAAAGGCCATACCTACAGTTGAGGTTCCCACTGCAGTTAATCCAGCTCTAGAAACTCTTTCATGTGTCCTGAGCTTTGTTTCCATGGTGATTCTAAATCCCATATTGTTACAGTATTAAACATCATAGTAGGTAAATATTGAATCTCCGACATGGCGTCAAAGTAAGCAGGGAAAGCAGAATTGAGTAGAGAAGTGTGGCCAAGCCTCACAGCCTCACATTCTGGTGACAACAGACATGGAAGAATAGTCAGATGCCCGATTAAACCAGAGATCATATATGAGACAACTGGAAGTTGGGGGTGGGTTAAAATACTTCAGTGACAAGACAAAGGGCTCTGGTTCTGTTTAATAAATCTGGAGTCACATCAGCCCTGAGCATATGCAGATACAATTTCAACACCTGGGTAAAAATAAAGTTGTCTAGTTTCTAATTCGAGGAAGAGACATAGCACATAGAATGTGCTATGAAGGTAGGCATGATGATTGCAAACCTTTAATACCAGCACCAGGGAGGCAGAGGCAGGCGGATCTCTGAGTTTGAAGCCAGATTGGGAGTTCCAGGACAGCCAGGGCTACACAGAGAAGTCCTATCTAAAAGGAAGAAGGGGGAAAAATGCTATTAATCCCAAACTCTATCAAGAAGCTGCTTATGATAGTCAGTTTCACTGGTAACTTGCCACAAAGTAGAGTCTCCTGAGTAGGGAGCCTCAATTTAGGAATTGCCTTGATTCCTTTAACTAACATAGTAAGTGGGCCCTGCCCACTGTGGGTGGTGCCATCCCTAGGCAAGTAGGCCTGGAATGCCTAATAAAACAGGCTGATCAAGTAAGAGGAAGCAAGCCAGCAAGCAGCACTCACTCCCCTCATGGTCTCTGCCTCCAGCTTCTGCCCTGGCATCCCTTTATCATGGATTGTGATGTAGACGTGTGCACCAGATAATTCCTTTCCTCCTCTAAGTTGCTACTGGCCAGGGTTTATCCAGCAACAAAACCCAAACTGGAACTAAATGAACACCTGTCCTAGTCGCTCACCAACCCTTTTGCTTAAGTACTGAAATCCTCAGCCTTGTAAAAGCCACCCAGTTCTGTGCAGTGGCTAACCCAACCGGTAGTTTCACTTCTTCCTCTCTTCAAATTCTATCAATTTACACCCCTGCCATTCACACACCCCGCCGCTTCTACAGCCCAATGTCTGAAAATCTATTTCCATAAAAAGCTGTACGAAGTACTCAGATTCCTTGCCAGTGACAGCCATGCCCTGTAAGTCCCTCTTTTGCCCAGGAACCACAAATTCAGCTTCCTGTTTTGTAAACTGAGCAGCGGTCTCTTCCTCAGCTGCCCGAGCTCAGCCTCAATTTGCTGGTATCAACAGCTTGGATCTCCATCAAAGTCAAAGCAACAGAAACAGTGACCTCTCAGGGAGACTTCCACAGTTGGCAGCTGACAAAATAAACAGCAGCGGTTGCCGCAGAGGCTGGCCTACTCTGCCTTTTGTCTTCTAGAGAATTATTTACCACAAGACACCTGGTAGATAAGATGTAGGATATTGTGAAACAGGTTTTCCCAGATGATGTTAAGCCAGAGGCACTTGGGGCTGGGTTGTACCATCAGGTGTTCCCTAGGGACTTGCAGTTCATAGACCGTTGATATTTTCAGCCGTGGCTTTGGATGGAGACCATGCTTAATCTACGGTGTCTAAACTATGTTATCTTGCCTAGCGCTCATCACAATAGAGAGTGGTCTCTGGCAATAATACATGTCTTTCAGCAAGTTTTAACCACATAATCTCTCTCCTGTATCTCGATAGCCTGAGATTAAAGTTTCAGAACAGCATACAGCTAGATGAAAGTTCATCTGTTAAGCCAGTAAACACACAGCAAATCAGGAAATGTGTCTCATGCTGTAGTCTGTCTTACCCAATGACAATGGCCATGTTCTCACCACAACATAATCCTATTGTGTCTTGGTCACATGATGTTTATTCAAAGTTGTCTGAGCTACCTTAGCTGCTGTGCTTCAGAATGAAATGTGAAGGATTGGGCCTTACTGAGAACATCTGAGTCTCTGCTCACAGAAGCATGCGGCTAAGAAGGGAACTTGAGAGTTGGTAATAAAAACAGCCCAGGAGCCACACTAACCCACCCTAAGGTCAGTCCCCGGCTACAGTTTTACCTTCACTGCTCATATGACCTTACACGTTCATCCTATCTAATTTTCAAGTCCTCCATCCTGAATGTGTTTTGTGGGTAGCCCATAAACTTGTCAAATATGGACCTAAGTTACAGATGTAAAACTGCTTTGTTGGCTACATATCTCAGTAATCACGCAGAACTCCGAATCTTTTCTAATTGCACAGTTATCTACAAATTCAAAGATCAAAGGTGCATGAGGATTTTCCCTTTTTTCCTTCCTTTCTTCTTTCTTCCTTCCTTCCTTGCTTCCTCCTTCCTTCCTTTCTTTATTTCTATTCTTTTCATTTTGTTTTGTTAACACAGTGTTTCTTTTTTTTTTAAATATTTACTTATTTATTATGTATACAATATTCTGTCTGTGTGTATGCCTGCAGGCCAGAAGAGGGCATCGGACCCATTAAAGATGGTTGGGAGCCACCATGTGGTTGCTGGGACTTGAACTCAGGACCTTTGGAAGAGCAGGCAATGCTCTTAACCTCTGAGCCATCCCTCCAGCCCCAAGACAGTGTTTCTTGAAGTGTAGCTTTGACTGTCCTAAAACTCACTCAGTAGATCATGCTGGGCTCAAACTCAGAAATCTGCCTGTCTCTGTCTACCCAGTGCTGGGATTCAAGGTGTGCGCCACCACCACACAGCTAAGATTTTTTTTTTCAATTTTCTACATCAATCTTAGCTTCCAGAAGTAACCACATTTGATAATTTTGTGTTTATGCATTTTATGAGCATGTGTGTGTTTGCAAATGTGTCTATAAAATAAGAAAGCCTGTACTACTAACCCAAAGAATTTCACAGCAACTTTTTGTTGAGGAGAATTGTAGTATACTGTTGTGGTGAGATTATGTTATGTAGAAAGAGTTGCAGATTGAAAAGCTTTTGCATCCCAATAAACCACTCTGCCAACGCAATAATCCAAATCAGACCAAATCAAACCAAAATAGAAAAAACCCAGGTTTAATGGATGCCAGCGCTCCCAGGTGGCCTTCTAGGCCCTAAGAGAGGAGATGGGGAAGGAAGACCTGGAAACCATGTGTTTGTTCTTGGGGGGCGGGCAGTTTAAACACCCTGCGGGAGTGGTCTTGAGCATCTTTGAGGAGGGGTCACTGTTTGGAAGGCTTTCTCGGAGGTGGAGTCTGGACTGAGCAACTCCAAGGGGAGGGGGGCCCAGGATGGAACTTTCCACCCAAACATTCCAGACTCTTTGGGTATGGGGTGCCAGTGGCTGGGGTGATGCTTCCAACCAAACATAGATCAGCATTTAAAAGGTGATAGTGTGGTACTGGTATAAGGCTCCCTCTGAGAAGAACATGTTACAAAGGAATGAGGTATTTTATCTCATAGTTTTCTTCCATTATAATGTTTTTATCTTAAATATATTTTCCAAAACTTTCTAAACTCTAGAAGAAAATGTGGAACACAAGCCAAACAATGTAGAAAATGAAATAGGAATGAACACACAAAGCAAATCTGAAAGCTGAAACAAAGAAGGAGAAGCAAAACTAGAAATGGCATGATTTCAAAATACTTCTTTTAGGGAAGGGAAAAGCTGATCATGTAGTTTGTCCTGTCGAGTTGCCTGTTAAATGTGACCCTTCACAACAGAATATCCCTGATGACAAGTTCTATTTAATGGATAAAAGGGCAAACAGATGCTGACACAGAACTTGCCAGGGGAGAAAAGAGGGCTAAATCTGATGAATGCTTAATTGGTTTATAGTTTAGAGATCTCACATGTTTAAAAATACAGGAGGTAGCCATAAATTTGGGGGACAGGCAGAAATGACAAGCTAATGAAAGGCCAGTGTTCCTGAAAGATCTTCCAGTGTCGAGGAACAGGATTCTGCCTGTAGCTGCTTTTAAAGTGTTCCCTTCCTGCCCATCAACAATCCAGCCTGCCTATGAACAATACGCACTTTCCCTGTTTCGATCACCAATAATGCCACCGAGTTCATTCCTCTCAGTTTCTACTTGGGAGACAACTGGATTTGCCTCTACCACCTTTACTTTGGTGCATGTGTGAACGCATATATGCATACACCCGCAAACGCATGCACACACACATACAAATGCATGCATTCTGCACACCTACACAAACACATGTACACATACATGCATGCATGCGCGTGCAGGCACACACACAGGCATATATAAATATATGCTAATAGGCTGCAAACCAAATCTGAGTTCTAGGATCCTGCACGATTTGTCCCCTCCTTGACTTCCCAGGTGCCTTTATGACCTCAGCAGTGCTAAGGAACTCCCACCTCAGCCTTCCACACACTGCCACCTGACTGAAAGTCTCTGCTCACCTGCTACTTTACACTCCAGCTTCTCACAGATTCTCCCAAACCCCTAACTCCCCTGCTCTAAACCAGATCACGGTTGTATTTTTTTTTAAATTATTTGGATGACATGGCTTTTATCTTGCTTCCCTACTCTTTTGAAAATGTATGATAACTAGATGTGTGGGGAGGATCATCATATTATCCTGTCTCTCTTGGTTAAAAGTTTTAGTTTTGTTTTATATGTATAGGTCTTTTGCCTACATGCATGTATGTACACCACAGGACAAGGCGCAAAGAGGTCAGAAGGTGGCATCAGAGCCCTAGAACTGAAGTTACAGGTGGTTATGAGCCAATAGGTGCTGGGGACTGAAGCTGGGTCCCCCACAAGAGCTTCAAAAGCTCCTGAGCACTGAGCCCTCCCTTCAGCCCTCAGCTTCTTTTTGGTGTGTGCAGTTTAAATTTATCGTTGTGGATAGTTTTTGAAAGTTTCCTTTGACCTTAAAAATGAATGCAGCACAGACTGGCAAATCTTTTTGGTTTATTTTATTTTGTTTTGTTTGAGGTCTGAAATTTAGACCTGCTTACTTCTGCCTCCTGAGTGCTAGGGTTAAAGGTGTGTGCTACCACACCCAGTCTTTGACCTTAAAAGCAAAAAATATCACTGCCTACTGTTTTCCTTCTCATGATTAATTTTCATACAGAAACCATATCAGAGTCATAAATTTCAAAGTATTTGAAGTATGTCTGACGAGAAAGTGTGCTCTCCACTATAGCACAAGGCAAGCTATAGTGTCACGATGTTAGAATACTAACATCTTGTCTTTGCAAACAACAAAACCCCAACCTTGAAATTAACATCAGATAACATAACAGAAAGATGTGAAGTTCAATTGTTTCTTCACCGGTGGCTCTTGTTTGACACAAGCCTAGAATAAAGATATAACACTTTAATCTAGATTGTCATTTTGGGTAAATTATTTTTCTTCAGTTTTGTTTATCAATTAATAAAAGAAAAAAGGCCAACCATATGTTACAATTTCAGATCTAAAAGTCTCACAACTTGTAAGAAAGCAAGCAGTCATAAAACATACTAATGTGTACTTTTTATATGAAGCATCAATACAAATTAATATTTTTCCCGTTCATCTGTAAGATCACATCCCATGAGTGTTGGCCATTCCAGAGGCATCTACAAAGCTAAGGGCAGGGACCACTGTATCTCCTTCCATAGAGCAGAGATGGTCACTCATCTCCATCTCGTTTCTATTAACATACTTGTGCAGCAGGCTGTAGAACTGGTTCTTGGCATTAAAAGTGTACAGCGCCGAGATTTCCTCCCAGGCTTCACTGCTTGGGGTGTTGCAATCCTTCGGATTCGTGCATTCAAAGAAACACTTAACGTTCTCTTTTGCCAACTGGGTCGCATGCTCTGTAGCTTCATTTTGAAGAATCTGCTCCTCCTTCTGCGAATATATTTCCCAGAATTTTAGGTGCAGATAACTAATCGGAGAACAGCATCGAATGATAGATGTCACAACCAGAAGTACGATGATGATGACCGCTATTAGGATCCAGCCTATCACCTACAGAAAACGCAACAGGATGGTAACTTAGTCACCTTTGACATTAGAAAAATTAAAAAGCCTGGGATAAAGTCTACTATTCACTAGCTCCCAAGTCGCCCCCCCCCAGTAGGTCAAGTACGTCAACACAACTACTGTCTTGAAAAGTCAACTAGAGTCCAAGTCATGTCAAGTGCCCAAGAGGGAGATGACACGTCACTCCCCTAGAACTAAAAACATGGGGTTTCTGCCAATCCAGAGAGAGGAGCATCGTTCTAAAGAGCCCCAGGCCTTCCTAAGTCCGTGGGTAGTGTGGGTGGTGGGTTTGGGCCTGGCAAGACGGGTTCTATTGTAAAAAAATGCTTCTAGTTTCTCCCGGATTGTGCAACTTCACCTGGCCTGCTGCACAGTGGGAGGGAACACTAAAGAACAATGCAGAAGGTACCAGTCCAGGTGCGCTATTCTGGCTCCTACAGCGCCAGCTCCTGGATGAATGTCTCCTCTCCCTTTCCCTGCTATTTAAATATTCATTGTTGCTGATCTAGAGAAAAAATCCACCAACTTCTTTCCCTCCTCTTTACGCGTCCCCATCGCTCCCAGAGTCTGACCTGAGACTGAGCCTTGAGCTGATTCAGGATGTCCTGCATCTCCGCCTCCTGTTTGTTGCAGAGAACCTGCGGTAGTTTGATAGCGCAGCTGCTGTTGAGGTCTCCGCACAGGTACTTCGCCATGGGCGCGCTCCCGCTGACAGCACACTGGTAGAAGGAGCCCCCTAGCAGCGCCACCGCCACCCAGGTGAGGGGCGCGAGCGCGGCGGCCAGGTTGATCTGCAAGCATGTCAGTGCGCTGTGCGACCCGGAGCTGGAACTCGCGCTCCGGGTGCAGCGGCCGGTGAGCAGACGCCAGGTGCGCGTGTTCATCGCGTAGCCCAAGAGAAAGAGTGCGAGCGCTGGCACCAACAGGAACACCAGGCCATAGGGCAGGTTCCAGGTAGCGTTGCACGGACACTGGAACACCACCTGGGAGAAGATCTTCTCCCCACCCACCGTCAACAGAGTCACCAATCCGTAGCCCAGGGCGCTGCGGTGCTTGCTCTGCAGTTCTAGCACTGCTTTAAACTTCTCCATGGATTCTGTTCACCCTGGGCACCCCGCTGGGTCCAGAAGCTTCAGTTCTGCTCTGTGGGTTGGGAGGGTTGAGTGAACCGGGTCTGGGACTTTACACTCTGCTTTGAAGCAACTTTAGAAAGGGAAGAGGGCTTCTCACCCCTTTCTGGGTTTCACTTTTCTTTTCAACCAAAGTAGCTCTGACATGGGCCCATGAATACGCCCTCAGATCCTTGTCTTCCTGGGACCCCACTCCACATCCAAAGACTGTATGGAACAGAGGAAGCCCTGAGTGAGAGATGTGAATGACTGTATGTTGACATGGGCAGCCTGTTGAAGACCCCTAAACCAATTGATCTATGGTAAATTGGCAAAGCCATTACCCATACAGGTCAGGGTCAAGAGTATTGGCAAGGCTTTCCTTTGGAGTCTGAGTATGCGTGTTTATAAACAGTTGATCAGAGAGTGCAAGACTAGCAACTGCAGCTTTCTCCTGAAAGTCTACAGGCTGCAAATGCTGGCCTACAGAGGTGACTTTCCCGTCTAACCCCTCGCCCTAATATACAAGCTAAGGCTTGGGGAGACCCCCACCTGATCTCAGCTGCATCACATGGCTGTCTCTGTGCCTGTCCTTTATTCGTTTATCTCTCGGCCTCTAGCCAGCCTTCCAGGATCCGAGACGCAAAGGACAGAGCAGAAGGCCCTGGTCACACTGTTCCACCAGTTCTGGAACTCGACCAGAGCAACTCTGTTTGCTCCAAACCAACATGACCTCTTAGAATGTAGCCAGCTGATCAAAACAAGAAAGCTATTGAATTCCCTCCTATTGTTGCAGTCCTAATTCCTAAACTAACAACCAATTACAAAAGAACATGCCATTTGCAGGAAGCAGAGGCACCTTATTCATTTTCCTTCAAAAGCTGAATGATAGCAAAACTGCAAATGAAGTCAAGTTCTAATTCTTCTATATGATGCTCCCCCTCCAGTATAGGGGTGCTAGGTTACTTTCTGATGACCCCCCACACAGACTTTTTCTCTCCGATATCCCCAAAGGCTGAATGTACTGTTAATTAACTTTTTAGTATAATGGTTATCTTTCACAGGTATGCCACAACAGTGTCTGTACCTCCAGGGATGTCAAATGATTACTTCATGACCACAGACCATCAGCACCGGGCAGGGGGGGTCTATGGTTACTCAAAAAACACCAAGAGACTGGACTTGATGACTTGATGGTGCTAATCACAGCACTGGGGAGGCAGATATAGGTAGATCTCTGTGAGTTCAAAGCCAACCTAGACTATATCTGGAGGTGGATCTCTGTAAGTTCAAAGCCAACCTAGACTATATCTGGAGTTCCAGAGCAACCAGGGCTTCACAAAAACAAAAAAACAGCAACAATGAAAACCAAAACAGAACTCTAGTTAAAGTAAAGACTAACCAGGAGTTAGGTAAAACCCCCCACATCTAGCATGTCCCGTCTTTACTCTTCACATGACAGTTCTGATAACTGTAATCAAGACTGTGGCACTGATCCTACTATTTCACAATTCCCAAATGTACTGAAGGATACTAGAAAGAATACCACATTGAACTTGGGTGCTCGGTCTCTGTGTTACTGCTCTCTAAAACTCAACATCTTCAAAGAGGAGGAGAAATGGCTGGTTTATGATTACTGTGATAAGTTGACCAGCATATGAGAAAACTGCATTTGGGCATGTGGCTGAAAGAGCCATCAATCTGACAGGTTACATCTTACACTACATCTTTAAGAACATCGAACAATTACCATCATTGCATATATTTAAAGCTCCATATGTGTGCTCAGTTAGACCAAGGGATGTGTGCAGACTCTTGATGACCATGCATTACCCTAAATAATTCATGCACTCCTCAGCTGACCACAAGGAGGGCATTTACATAGAGTCTGAGTGGAGAACTCACAAAAAACTGGCTGCTCTTGGTGCCCATACTAGGCTGGCTTTCCTTCGTTTGATAAGTATTAATAGCTTATACTAAAGGGAATTTTTGAAATGGGTCAGGAATCACTTGCTTTCCTAGCTATATATACCCACTACCACCAGGGACTCTAACATAGCCCAGAAAGTCAAGGGTGGTGTAAGAAGAAGCCTGACTAGGGCTAGCGACTCTGAATGTCTGAGGGTAATCAAGTCAATGGTGATTCTTGTATCTCTAGTCCTCTGTCTTCTAAAACATCTCCCTTCCTGTGAATATTGGCTAATTTTCTTCTCATTGCTAGATGGGTCTTCATCTTTATCCCAGTCATGTTTTGTTCTCATTCACATTTTCCATACTCCATCAAGAAAGAACCTGGCTGTGTTCACAGTCTTCGTTCTTTATTCAAGTTTTCCTTAATTGAAACCTAATGGCCGCAGTTTTCAAGTCTCTGACTGAAGGTTATTCTTACATTTCCACTATCTATCCAAGTACTAACCAGGGCAAACCCAACACACCTTCTGAAATTAGACAAGATCTCCCACTCAACCATATTTCTCATACAGAGAAGGGTCAGCATTTTCCTGGTTACTATCTGTTAATGGCCAAACCTGAGATTTTCTACTGCTCTATAATGGTTTATCCTCCACCAAAGCTCAAAGCCACCCAGAATGTCCCCTCTCCTACCTCAATCTATGCTCTATCATCTTTTCTCATTCTTTTGTTTATTCAGCTTTAATGGAGGTGACAAGCAACTTTCTGTTCTCTCACATTTGTCATTCAAGGATCTAATTTCAGTTTTTCTTTTCCATATAAATCTGCCTGTCTCTTTCTTCAACTAAATTAACTTATTAACTCGTTAATTCTTTTGTCTCCAGTCAGTCATTCATTAAAACAGTTAATAAGCATACAGGCTATGCTGGGCTCCTATAGGAAGTGGTTGATACTGTTAAATAAAACACAAAATCAAAATGTCACATGCCACTCCTAATAGTAAAGCAGAATGAACAAGGAAAATGTGGTTCTAAAGATTATATGGGAGGAGAAAAAAGTGGAATGACCGGAAGTGTTCTGAAAGTCCTGTGAGGAGATAACCATTAATATACACTTAATGATCCTTGAATGCAAGGGATCTCGGCTGTAAAGAAGACCAGAGCAATGGACTGAATGTTAAAGGTGAGAACCAAGGTGGCATATTTTGAGAACAAAGGTGCAGATAGAAGGGCAGGTTCAGGGCTTCATAAACCAGAACATTCACTTGAACTTCTGCTCAGAAATAGCCTGAGTTATAACAACACAGTGTTGGGTCAGTCTCTAACCACCATTCCCACCCCACCCCCACTTCTGCCCCCATTTCTGCTCACCAGATTTGCTTCCTCTGTGCTCACACATCACAATCTCCCAGGCACTGATGATCATGCTAGACTCACAAAGGTCTACAGCTTTGGGGATTCTGGTTCTGCCAGACGTTTCTCCCAGAACACCTCTGAATCTGTGAGTTGTTTTAATTCTGGGTCTTTTGAATGTAATCCAGTCTTCTATACCCAGCAATATTCTAGAGACTACTGCTCAGAAATTAAATTAAGAGTGAAAGTAGACTCACATAAAATAGCATGATTTAAAAGGACTTTGAAAAATCTATGATCTGAACACAGTCTTCTCAGACCAATGGTTGTGTGTTTAACTTTCTTTGTGTATTTTGTTTCTCAACTCTCATGAGTAATAGCAGGAATGAGTTTCAAATCACCACCATTTCCGGGTAAAGAAAGCAAGAGAAACTTGAAGGAAACCACAGACTATGAATCTGAAAGCTGTTTGCAGCTGGCTCACAGGAAGCTGCTTCTCACTGCAGTCCACTAGCCTCGGGAGAGAGCTCAGGACACTCCCAAGGATGATTTCTGATACATTTGCTGTGAAACCCCTAATGTTAAAGAGAATGTCTTTATTCATATTAATGAGCTTGGGTTCACTTAATATATATGAAAATATGGAACATATCTGAATATCATTGAGATAGAGGCATAATTCCTATATTATATAATTCATCTACTTAAAGTATATACACTCACATTTTACTATGTTCCCCAAATTGGTAATTCCATCACCACCATCAACATAAAGCATTTTCATCACATAAAAGAGTTCAATGGCACTTGATGGTCATTCCCATTTCTCGCGTCTCTCGAACTTACCCTCCACATTCCCAGGGCCTCTTGACAAGCATTTATCCATTTTCTTTCTCCATTGCCTATTCTGAATGTTTTCCATCTTTCTATCTTTAGTTGTGTATGGTTTGTCCAGCATCTATCTATCATCTGTACCTCTGGGGTTCACTCTTTCTTCTTCTAAGGCATCAAAAGCAACACAGTGAATCCCTTTCTGCCTTGATAACTTTGGGAATAAACCTTCCTCTGCCTGGAATTTTCTCTCTATTGCTTCTTTTCTCATACCTCAAGTGTCAGATCCTCAAAAGGAATTCTTCTGTGTTGGAAAGGTTAGGCTATACAGTGTGACAACAACGACACCCAATCTTTGTGGCTTCGTGCATCTCATTTCTAAAACGTCAACTTTGTGGTCCCTGACTTCCACATGACCTTGAAATTTAGCATTTCTATTGCTTCCCCATGCTCTAAATTAATCAAGGTCCCCCCCAATATCCTGGTTTTCTTTGTTTGTTTGTTTTGTACAGTTTGACACAAGCAAGGGTTAACTGGGAAGAGAAACCGTAATTGAGCAAGTGCCTCCATCAGATTGCTTGTATACAAATCTGTAAAGCTGAGTAAGCCATGGGGATCAAAGGAGTAAGCAGCACCCTCCATGGGCTCTGATTCATTTCCTGCCTCCACGCTCCTGCCTTAAGTTCCTGGTCTGACTTCTGTCAGTGAAAAAATATAACCTGAGAATTGTAGGGAGAATAAACCTTTCCCTTCCTGAGCTGCTTTTTGCTCGTGGTGTGTTGTGATCTAGCTGCCCTCACTCCCCCTGACTGACAGTGGAACTTCCTTGTGTTCTGTAATTGACAAGGATGTTTGTGTTCTTTCTGGCCAGTGGTTTTCTACAGACACAGTAGAGGTATAAAAGGCTTTAGCTGGGGCAAAATAAAGGTTGCTGTTCTTCCACCTGAAAAGAAGCCTTTGTGTCTCAATCCTGGCACCTCCCCACCAGTCTTGGCTATCCAGGCCATGCCAGCGGCACAGCAAAGTGGAGGTCCCACTGAGATCTGGAAAGTGGGGATACGTGAACGGGGTTGCTCCATCTGCCGGCTAATTCAAGGAGTGTATTGGGGAAGGTAATGTGTTTTTTATTTCATCCCCAGAGATACTCTCAGGGACACCCTCCAAAAGACTAGCAAGTATAAAGAAGAGGCCCGAGGGTGAATTGAAGGCCTCAAAAAGTAACCAAAATTCTTAAAGCAAGAAGGCATGAAAGTAACAAGGAAGACAGCCAAAGATTTTGTACAAACAATAGCTTAAGTTAGTCCCTGGTTTATTACAGGAGGGGGTTTAAATGTTCCAAACTGGGAACAAGCCAAGTCAGATTAAAAGGAGTATGTTGTTTCTTCATCCCCAGAGATGCTCTGAGGGATGCCCTCCAGAAGATTGGCCAGTAGGGAAGTAATAAAGAGGAGGCAGGGGGTGAATTGAGGGCCTCAAAAAGATAGAATGTTTACAGATGTATGTTATTGTGTTGATTGTGTTGTCTTTTGTGTTCTGGACTGGAGAAAGACATTTGATTCTGGGAACTGCTAAGAAAGGTATTTTGACTTTAAAATACAGGACTAAGGATTTGATGCTTTGGAAAAGAGGTTCTGCTTTTGTCTCCACAGAGGATGAGAACCTGTGGATTCACTGCAAATTTATGTGGTTTGATTCACCAAGACCCTCTGAAATGTTGATGTAAAATACCCCCCAAGAATGCAGCACCCCTGCTCAGCAGGAAGTAGCCAGACAGATGGGCGACACCCAAATTCCCTAAAAGATTGTTAAAGTGGGGCCCCTTCAATGGTTCTGGAGCAGTAGCAGCGAGCCTGCTTCCCTGAGTTCTGTTCTGCTCCATGCAGCAGTTTGTACCCAGAGAGAGTGTGTCTGGGGCCAGAAGGCAGCTGGAGCAGAGCTTTGATAGGTGGCTGTGGTGAAAGGCATGTTGCCCTGGCCCAGTTGGTACCCGGCCTGGGGGACACCACGGTGGTGTCAGGAGTATCAGCAAATATGGCAACAAGTGCTGGACCATAGAAGATTGGCTGAAGAGAGAACTTGGAATCACCGCAGCTGTGATTGCCGTTATTGCTATCTCTGCCACTGTAGATACTGCTGCCGGAATTGCTCTTTCCCAGACTGTGCAGACAGCTGAGACTGTCAGTCAGATGGCTGAAAGAGTCAGCAATGCTTTGGACATTCAAAATGATCTTAATGGACATATTCAATTGGGCATATTGACCTTGAACCAACAAGTGACTCTGGTTCAGGAGCAAGTGGACTATCTTTGAACTTTTCAAAGGCTAACATGTTCTAGCTTTTCTCATGTTACGTGCATTACTCCTGGCACTGTATTTCATGCTTCTGCTAACCACCCAGTTAGTGCATGCTAGACGATTGCAGGGCTGGTCCGGCTCGTTGGCACTGTGAGTCCTGGGGATACTTGGTTTAGGGATATGTGTCTGGGTAGCCATGGACGGGCAATACTTTGGGGGCAAGATGCCACCTAAGACAGGGAATATTAGAGGGCTATTCCCCACGACAGGCAAGGTATTTCACCCAAGACAGGCACCATTTATTTTATAAAATAAAACAGGGGGAGTTGTTGTGATCTAGCTGCCCTCACTCCCCCTGACCAACAGTGGAACTTCCTTGTGGTCTGTAATTGGCAAGGATGTTTGTGTTCTTTCTGGCAGGTGGTTTTCCACAGAAGCAGTAGAGGTATAAAAGGCTTTAGCTGGGGCAAAATAAAGGTTGCTGTTCTTCCACCTGAAAAGAAGTCTCCATGTCTCAATCCCAGCACCCCTCCACCAGTCTCAGCATCCAGGCTTCTCTAGCATGGCAATGGTACTTTATCACACAGTAGAAACCCTAAGGATATCCACAGAATATAACCAATAGCATGGGTTGTTATTTAGTTGAGGACTTGGTTTCAAATATATTTTTGCCACAATTAGTTGTCAGCCCCTCCTCGAACTAAATTAATTAATTCATTAACCAATTCAATAATAGTATGAATATAAACTTATTAGATTGGCTTTCAGGCTCAGAGGCTCATTAATGCCACAATGGTCTGCTGCAGAGTGGTAAGGCAGGGAAAACAGGTGCTACTCAGTTGGAGAAATCTTAAAGAGAGATCAAAAGTGCAACCCAGTCTGGAGCCAAAGGCCTAAAAGTATCCAGCTCCAAGGAGCTGTTGGTGCAAGCCTGTGTCCAAACTGAAAAAGGTAAAATCTGGTGTCTGCAGGTAGTGGTACGCTATGAAGCTAAAGTTTTCCCCAATACAAGTATTGCAGCTCTGAGGGAAAAGGCCTCCCCAATGGAAGTGTTATAGCTCTGAGGAGAAAAGTTTTCCCCTATGTAAGTGGTCCATCTCTAAGGGGAAAGTGGAGGAAGACATGGTGTCATCCCTGGGAAAGGCACTTAAATTTTCTGCAAATGGAGCTCCTTAGATGGCAAGACCCTTTGCAGAGTCCCATCCATTTGGCAAGGACCTGTGGAAACAATACACAGACCCCTGAGCTGATCCTAGGGAGCTCATGGGCTTTAGGCCTCTCTTCTTTTTACTATGCTTATTCTTATATTGGGAATGCAAGCTGGTACAGTCCCTTTGGATATCAGTATGGCGACTTCTCAGAAAATTAGGAAACAACCTTCCTCAAGACCCAGTAATACCATTCTTGGGTATATATCCAAAGAATGGTCAATCATGCCACAAGGACATGTGCTCAACTATGTTCATAGCAGCATTGTTTGTCATAGCCAGAACCTGGAAACAACCTAAATGCCCCTCGACTGAAGAATGGATAAGAAAATGTGGTACATTTACACAATGGAGTATTACACAGCAGAAAAAATAATGACAGCTTGAATTTTGCAGGTAAATGGATGGAGCTAGAAAACATCATTTTGAGTGAGTTAGCCCAGACCCAGAAAAACAATTATCATATGTACTCACTCATAAGTGGTTTTTAAACATAAAGCAAAGAAAACCAACCTACAAATCACAACCCCAAAGAACTTAGACACCAATGAGGACACTAAGAGAGACTTGCATAGATCTAATCTACTTGGGAAATAGAAAAAGGCAAGATCTCCTGAGTGAAATGGAAGCATAGTGACCTTGGGGGAGGGCTGAAGGGGGGAGGGGAGAGGCAGGGAGGGGAGCAGAGAAAAATGTAGAGCTCAATAAAAATCAATAAAAAAGAGTTAGGTATTAATCATTACTATTTTGAGAACTTATAAAGAATAGGATTATAAATGTAGTCCACATAAACGTTTATTTGGAAACTGCCTGAAATTTCTGAGTTTGTATCCACATGTTTGCTGGCAGCTAGGCCACAGTATGAAGAAGATGTCCCTAGCTACATACAAACATTTGGCTTGCATTATAATGATATGGGGTAAAGGTCAATGATGTCAAGGAAGTGAGCAAAAAAGAAAGAGAAACTAAAATGAATAAATGTTAATGATTCTTGGAAAATGACTAAAGAGAAAGGGTTTGAACCTGCTCATGCTTGAATGCATTAGAACCTGTATAAATAAAGGTGGCCTGAGCTAGTCAAACCACAACCGAAGGTCAGACTCTATTCTTCACCGACTTCACACATCCCTCCTGCAGCACAGAATCGCTCTGGAGTAGGACTTCAGCAGAAAAGGTATTCTGACAGTCAGGAACAAGGACTAGCGCAGAGTCACACTACACAGCAAATCTCAGAGAAGATTTATTGGGACAGACACAAGAGGGTGGCTGCCTCTGGACAGAGAGAAGCAACAGGGAACTGAACAGGAGACAAACTTAAATAGGGTTTCTCAGGGAAAACATTTTCAAGGTGGAGATTTCCAGGGTAGGGACTGGTGAGATTTGAAGCCAAACCCAGGGATTGGTGAGATTAAAGCCCAGGGATTGGTGGATTTTCAGGCTCAGGGATTGGTGGGTTTTCTGGCTCAGGGATTGGTGAGTTTTTGGAAAACTTTCAAATCCAGAAGTGATGGACCTTTCACCCTACACAGAGTACAACAGCAGCAATAGTACACAGCCCCAGGAGCACTGAGGGGGCAAACTGGCTAGGTTCCCTCTTTTGGGACTTTTTGGTTTTTTTCCAGGCTCCCAGCCTATTGAATGGAGCTGCCAATGTTTAGGACAAATCTTCCTAATTCAGTTCACTTACCTACTTGCCAATCTTCACTAGAAACACCTTCACAGATGTAATCCAAGTACCCCATACTAAGGCACCTCACAACACAGCCATCTTGAGAATTTGTAGCACAATGCCTGCTCTACGCGCCATGTGCTATGGTACAGGTACAGTTCGTGAGTTGAGCAAGGGGCTGGAGATCAAAACAAACACACACAGAGACATGGGTAACACCAACAATGCCCTGAATGCCTCCTTTATTGTGTTCCAGGGGAGCATATATAGTGCTTTCCCTTGACTAATGGCCACACCCTAACTCTCAGCTGCAAGCCCTCCAGAAACCCCTCCCCAGACATTAGGAACTCCTGAGGGTCTGGTGCTCAGAGCAGCTGCAAGACAAGTTGTTTGCTCAGAGCAGCTGCAAGCATAGGAAAACAAGTTGTTTACTCCAGCAGGCAGGGAGTCACAGGAAATCCAGGGTCTGGAGGTTCATAGTCTCCAACAATAATTAACTGTGATATGATTGCCATGGCAGGAAGAGTTCTAGATCATCTCCCTGTAGCCATGGAATCCTTTAGCACAGCCTGTGGTCCAGGTTACTGTAAAAGGACAAGGACATGTAATCCACTCTCATTGGCAGAAGAAAAGAAGTGATCATGTGGTTTGTTCCAGTTTCTGGTTTCTGTTTCACTCATTTCCTTCCCTAGACAACAATATCCAAACTGGTCACAGTGTGGTTCTCATAGCCCAGAGTCTTCAGATAGAGTATGGCTACCCAGACAATATGTCACATCTTCATGTGGTTCCTATAGGTTGACATATCTGTAAACTGATACTTATAGATTAATCTGGTTTCTGTACAGTGAGTAGATCTATGACTTCCACAGCAACCACTCCATCCTAACAGGAGAAAATGAAAGCTGAGTATTAAGTACAGACTGGCCTGTGCATTTCCAAACTGATTCTTGAATATACAAACCTCTTTTGATTCTGTGTCTTCTAGTTTCTTGACGATCTTCTTGGCTACATACTGCATTCCTGGGCAACTAAGCAATTTTCTGGGTCCAATATGTTATTTGTGTAATGTTAAAGTAACATATGTCGACTTGAGCATATGATTTCTCAACTTTAATCCCTTCTAAAATTAATAAGCATCTTTTCTCTTTGATTCCAGACAAGTATGATTTCCAATGTTTGCAACTGTTTTTGGAAAGTGACTTCCTGGATCTATTATATTCTTTTGCTTACTGGACCTAAATCACTCCCATTCACCCCCACTGCCATTACTGGTAACCTGAACCTACTTGGGTCTATAACCTTCTGTGGAAAAGTCACACTTAATTTTATCTTTTTCCTAAATATTTATCAAATAGAATACTTTAATACTGTCAGTCTTGAGGTGCCTTGCTTATTGAGAGATGTTAACAATAGGTCTAGAGGCCTCACTTTTAATTTGATCTTATCAACAGTTAATTTAATAGACTTTGCCTTTCAATGATGTGTTAATCTCTGTCTTTGTGTTTGGAGTCTATAAAACCTGTGAGGATTTGTATTTTTCAAAGCTCCAATTTCTTTTTTTTTCGTTTTTCTTTTTTATTTTTCCATTCAAAAACTGACCCTTCCTCCCCTTCTCTCATTCCCCTCCTGCTCCCCCACTAACCGTCCTCCCCCCCCTCCATCCTTAAGAGAGGGCAGGGTACCCTGCCCTGTGGGAAGTCCAAGGCCCTCCCCCCTACATCCCGGCCTAGGAAGGTGTGCATCCAAGTAAACTAGGGTCCCAAAAAGCTAATACATGCAGAAGAGACAGGTCCCAGTGCTATTATCGATAGCTTCTCAGTCAGTCCCCATTGGCAGCCACATTCAGAGAGTCCAGTTTGATCACATGCTCGTTCAGTCCCGGTCCAGCTGGATTTGGTGAGCTCCCATTAGATCAGGCACACTGTCTCAGTGGGTGGACCAACCCCTCGCAGTCCTGACTTCCTTGCTCATTTTCTCCCTCCTTCTGCTCTTCAACCGGACTTTGGGAGCTCAATCCATTGCTCTGATGTGGCTGTGGGTCTCTGTCTCTATCTCCATCCATTGGACGAAATTTCTATGGTGATATTCAAGATATTCATCACTGTGAAGATGGGACGAGGCCAGTTCAGGCACCCTCTCCTCTGCTGCCTAAGGACCTAGCTTGGGACATCTCCGTGGACACCTGGGATCCCCTCTAGAGCCAAGTGTCTTGCCCACCCTAAAATGGCTCCCTTAATATAGATATCTTTTTCCCTGCTCCAATATCTGCCCTTCCTCCATCTCCACCCTCCCACTCCTCCAAGCTCTCCCCAGTCCTTCCCTTCTCCCTTCTCCTTCCTCCTCTCCCCTTCCCCCAACTCCACCCTGCCCCTACCCCCACCCCCGTGCACCCAACTTTTGCCCAACTATCTTGTTTACTTCGAATTTCCAAGAGGATCTATATATGTTTTTCTTTGGGTTCACCTTGCTATTTGGCTTCTCTAGGGTTGTGAACTATAGACTTAATGTCCTTTGTTTATGGCTAGAGTCCACTAATGAGTGAGTACATACCATATTCATCTTTTGGGGTCTGGGTTATCTCACTAAGGATAGTGTTTTCTATTTCCATCCATTTGCATCCAAAATTCAAGATGTCATTGTTTTTTACCACAGAGTTGTAATTTAATGTGTACATATTCCACACTTTCTTTACCCATTCTTCCATTGAGGGGTACCTAGGTTGTTTCCAGGTTCTGGCTATTACAAATAATGCTGCTATGAACATAGTTGAACAAATGATTGGGCATCTTTTGGGTATATTCCCAAGAGTGGTATTGCTGGATCCTGAGGTAGGTTGATTCCCAATTTCCTGAGAAACCGCCACACTGATTTCCAAAGTGGTTGCACAAGTTTGCATTCCCACCAGCAATGGATGAGTATTCTCCTTTCTCCACATCCTCTCCAGCATAGGCTATCCTTGGTGCTTTTGATTTTAGCCATTCTGACAGGTGTAAGATGGTATCTCAAAGTTGTTTTGATTTGCATTTCCCTGATCGCTAAGGAAGTTGAGCATGACGTTAAGTATTTTTTGGCCATTTGAACTTCTTCTGTTGAGAATTCTCTATTCAGATCATTACCCCAATTTTTAATTGGGTTATTTAGAATTTTAATGTCTAGTTTCTTGAGTTCTTTATCTATTTTGGAGATCAGACCTTTGTCTGTTGTAGGGTTGGTGAAGACATCCCATTCAGTAGGATGTCTTTTTGTCTTAATGACTGTGTCCTTTGCTTTATAGAAGCTTCTCAGTTTCAGGAGGTTCCATTTTTTCATTGTTGCTCTTATTGTCTGTGTCACTGGGGTTATACATAGGAATTGGTCTCCTGTGCCCATGTATTGCAGGCTACTTCCCATTTTCTCTTCTATCAGGATCAGTGTGGTCAGATTTATATTGAGGTTGTTAATTTATTTGGACTTGAGTTTTGTGCATGGTGATAGATATGGATCTATTTTCATTCTTCTAGTTGACATCAGTTATGCCAGCACCATTTGTTAAAGATGCTTTCTTTCTTCCATTGTATAATTTTAGCTTCTTTGTCAAATATGAGTGTTCATAGGTTTGTGGGCTAATATCCGGGTCTTCGATTCGATTCCATTGGTCAACGTCTCTGTTTTTATGCCAATACCAAGCTGTTTTCATTACTGTAGTTCTGTAATAGAATTTGAAGTCAGGGATGGTAATGCCTCCGGAAGTTCCTTTATTGTATAGGATTGTTTTGGCTATCCTGGGTTTTTTGTTTATCCATATAAAGTTGATTATTGTTCTCTCAAGGTCTGTGAAGAATTTTGTTGGGATTTGATGGGGATTGCATTGAATCTATAGATTGCTTTTGGTAGAACTGTCATTTTTACCATGTTGATCCTACCAATCCAAGAGCATGGGAGCTCCTTCCATTTTCTGGTAACCTCTTCAATTTCTTTCTTCAAAGCCTTAAAGTTCTTGTCAAATAGATCTTTCACTTCCTTGGTTAGAGTTACCCCAAGATACTTTATGCTATTTGTGGCTATCGTGAAAGGTGACAACCCCAGAATCCAGTGATCACACAACAAGAAGTCTTGAACACCCTATTCTAAAAGAAGTAGAATAAAAAGACTTTAAACATAACATTATGAAAATAATAGAGGCCCTTAATCAGGATGTGAAAAACTCCTTTAAAGAAATGGAGAAGATATGCAAATAGGTAGAAGAAATAAAGCTCTCAAAGATACCCAGGAAAACCAAGAAAAAGCAATCAAACAGGTAATGGAAACAGTTCAAGAATTGAAAAATGAAATGGAGGTAATGAAGAAAACACAAACCAAGGGAAGGCTGGATATGGAAAATCCAGGTAAATGAACAGGAAGTAAAGAGACAAGTATAACTAACAGAATACAAGAGATAGAAGAAAGAATCTCAGATGCTGAAGATACTATAGAGGAAATAAACTCATTGATTAAAGAAAACAACAAATCCAACAAATTCTTAACACAAAACATCCAGAAAATCTGGGACACCATGAAAAGACCAAACCTAAGAATAATAGGGGTAGAAGAAGGAGAAGAATTACAGCTCAAAGGCCCAGAAAATATATTCAACAAAATTATAGAAGAAAACTTTCCCAACCTAAAGAAGGATATTCCTATGAAGATACAAGAAGCATACAGAACACCAAATAGACTGGATCAAAAAAACCATCCCCTCGCCATATAATAATCAATACATAAAACATATAGAATAAAGAAAGAATATTAAGAGCTGCAAAGAAAAAAGGAGAAGTAACATATAAAGGAAAATCTATCAAAGCTCCAGTTTCTGAAATAGCTCTGATCCTTTCTGGGTTGTTTGCAATTTAGCCAATTCCCTTTGATCTTGTGTTGCCTTGCCAGAACCTAACTGATAACAGCCAATACAGACACACTAGCAATGCTGTTCTCTTCTCTTTTCCCCCAAAAGCCACATTCTCCTTGGTTATATAATCTTTGGTCCTATTTCATAATAAAAGTTTGTTTCACTAATCACCCCATAACATGACTGTCAACTCCCTAGCCTCTCAATCAATTTCTAGGCTGTCTATCACTGGCTGCCAAAATCATGCCAAATATTAACGGGTTTTTATTAGGGAAGTGCCCTGCTCAGACACCAACACTGGTGAGAAGCAGCCACAGGCTTCAGCTAACCACAAGGAAAGGGGACATATGGTCCATGTTTATGGCTTCACGGCGTAAATAAGAATGGTGAGTTTCAACAGTGCCTTACTTGATCTTTTCTGGGTCTCTCACAGGCAGGTCCTTCTTTTCAGCTACGTCTTTGTTTCTTTATTATAGGTGGCAGTTTTGTAGTAGCTAGTTTGATGTTTACTAGTTTTTGTTTATCTACCCAACTAGATTATAAATTCCATAAGTATGAAGATCAAGCTTGACTTCATTTGTTCACTACACAGGCACCAACTACAGTAGCACCTAGAATACTGTCTGTGACCGATGAATGTTTGTGGGAATAGTTAGTAGGTGAATGGCGAAAGGACAGATTTAGGCTTTCTCTTTGCTGTTGGCAGTCAAACTATGCCTGTTTTCTTCAGCTCACAGCTCACCCCCTTTTGCAGAGGTCATGCTTGTCTGAGCATGCTACTTATCTTAGAGCTGAAGGTACCTTGAAATGTCAACTTTGGGACAAACGATGACAGCCAGTCCACAGAGGGACAGTGCAGAATTCAGATGACAGAGCTATGGGAAGGTTCCAGGTGCAGGTGAACAGCTACCTGAATGCCCACTCCCACTCACCTTCACCACTGGGTGTTGGTGAAGCTTGAGGCATGGGCAGAACCAGGTATTTCCCATGACTTCCTCCTCTCAAGCTTGTCTGCTTCTGTTTTGTTTACTCAGCACAGTGTCTGCCCTCCTGGCTCCCTTGTTTTTCTACTACCTTCCCATAACGACACATAACTCAATCATCCAGAAATGGATGTTCATTTTCACTCAAGCTATAGAAAGTGACCAAAGAGCAATAGCTACTTTTGTACTTTATTTTTAGATTTTTTTTTAAAAGTAGGTTTTATGTCCTTCCCGGAAATAATGAACGCAGACGGAAGAGGTTTTGCTTGGCTGAGCCAGACTGTATGGACTCTCCTTTGGTAGTACCTCACACCTGCAATACTTTTCTTATTAAATTCATCCAAATTTGGCCACAATGATTCTCTTCTGTCTCTCTTCCTGGATCCCTGATTGTTGATCGAAGTCTCCTTCTCAGGCTCTCCATCTCCTCCTACCGTTACTATCGCTACCCACAAAAGTTCAATCCTTACCTGATTAATATCTTCTTGGCTCCATCACTAGCTGTGCCAACTTGGGCAAGCAAGTGAGTCTTCCTGGGCCTGTGTTTTCTCATTTAGAAAATGAAAATGAATTTATCCGATCCATTGGGTTGTGGAGAACAGATGAGTTGATATAGGTAACATATTTGTAGTAGTTCCAGCATGTAGTAAATGTTTAGTGTTCTTTACCATGGCTTAGACTATGGGCTAACATGCCCAAATCTTCCTCCGCACCTTCTCCTCTTCCAACGTTCTACACTGCCATTTCCAGTTTCTTAGTAAATGTTTCCACTTGCACATCCAGCATTTACCTCACATCTTCAATAATATTCATATTACACCAAAACTTATTTCTTTTTCAGAAATTTTTATGCCAGTTAATGTTATTAGATTTTTTCATCTAGAAAACCTAGTTGCTGGTGGGTACCACTCAGTTTTCTGTAGAGTTTAACTCTGTCTCAGAATTGCCCTTCAGTTTGAATCTCTCTTCTTCATGTATGGACCAGACTTTCTTTATCTCACCTCACTGTAGCTCACAATACCTAGTTCTATTGACAGCAAGTTGTTGAGAAATGACAATGTGTCACTGCTGCCAGAGTTGAAAGATGGTACAGTTCCTTTGGGAGACTCTTTAGCAGTTTCTTACAAAACTAGAATGTTCTAACCTTATTATCCAGTATTTATGACTCCAAAGTAGGCAAGAATGTATGTCCAGCACAGATGATTATAGCAGTTTTAGTCATAATTCCCTCAACACTGTAAACAGCCAAGCAAACAGAAAAATAATTGTGGTACATTCAGACAATGGAATATTATTTAGTTCTTTAAAAAATGCTTTCAAGATACAAAAGTAACAATGAACCTCTGTATACGAATTATCACTTAAGTGGCAGCAGCCGATCTGAACAGGTTACTCACTGTATGGTACAGCTCTATGACCCCTGGAAAAAGCACTACGGAGACAGTAGAGTGTTGAGTATCTGATGAGGAGTAGGACAGCTGAGTACACGGAGTATAGAGAGAGATCCAGGCTGACACTGATCTGATTCTGACCTAACACTGTAACTGCTCTAGACAACAGGGGCTGAACCTGGAGCTCAGTGTCAGAGGGGGTATTAAGTGTGTGCAAAGCTCTGGGTTCAAGCCCCAGCACCAAAGAGGAAGCAGGGAACAAAACAAAAAGAAGAAAAGCAAAAAGAAATAACGAGGAAGAAATAACAATTCTGGATGATACAGCAAGGCTAAGTACAGGCCGTGAAACATTTGTGCAAACCCGTGGAACAAACAGGTCTTTCTGGAGGGAGCCATTGCAAACAGGGAGGGGGCTATTGAAAACAGGAAGGCCATGCACCGGTGTGCCTCAGTGAGCACATGGGACATCTCAACACTTTCCTCTGAGTTTTCAGTGAAACTAAAATAAGCTCTCTCTCTTTTTTAAAAAACAGGGCATGTATAAGTTGGAGATGGTTACTCCCACATGAACAGGATACAGAGTATGAAAGCACAGGGTAATGTTGTTCACAACAATTGGCAAATAAAACTGTTTAAAATAACAACTTGGTATTTGGTAAAAACTAATGAGGAAATAAAATGACAAATATCCAAACAACAGAGAAGTTGTAAAGTATATAGTGTTTAAACAATTGAGCACTATACAGCAATGTAAATCAATAAACATTACTGTATAAATAATTAGCAAAGACAAATAATTAAAATATGATGTTGAATGATAAAATTAAACCTCAAAATACATTTTGTGTGCGTTCATTTTTAAACAGCTTTAAAAGTCTAAAAAGTAAATTCTGTTTTTTTATATATATATATATATTATACTATGATATAATTATGAAGAAAAAGGCAATGATTATGAATCAGGACAGCACTTTTCATCCTTGGGGCCTGTGTTATGTTAGAATAATGCAGGGATACTGACATCTTAATATTTATAAACCACTGTGAAGATCATAGGAATGCTTATTTAAATCTATGCTTTATGCTCTGTGTCTTAGTATTAAGACATATGAGTTTCAATCTGAGGATTTGTGGAGGCAGGATCACCCATTTTCTATCTGAGGTAGAGAATACATTTGAGGCCCAAGCCAGAGACATCTGCAGACTGGGTGCAAGTCAGGAACCTCTGAGGGAGCAGGCCTGAGCCAGTGACCTCTGTTGGAGCAGGCCTGAGACACTGGCCTCAGCTGGAGTGGGCCCGAGGCATCAACCTCCACAAGAGCAGGTATAAGGGAGCAGTGACTGCCAAAGGAGCAGGCAGGAGCAGGCTCTAGCCAGAGATCTCTGTGGGACTGGGCCCAAGTCAGGGACCTCAGGAGGAGTAGACCAGAGTCAGGGACATCTGTGGAAACAGGCCTGAGCCAGTGACCTCAGGGGGAGCAGGCCCAAGGCAATGACCTCCACAGAAGCAGTTCCACTGAGGGAACAGGCCCATTCCAGAGACCTCTGAAGGACTGGGCTTACATCAGCCACCTCCAAGGGAGCAGGCCAGAGCCAGTGACCTCTGCCAGAGCAGGCCCAAGGCAGCGACCTCAGAGAAAGCAGCCCCAAGCAAGCAACCTTCGTGGGAGCAGACCCAAATAACTCCAGGACTGCAGAGCACCCCCTCAGGAGTACTGAGTGACTTCCAGGAACACAGAGTAACCTCTGGAGTGACTGAAACCATGGCCCTGACTGCACGACAAGGAACAACCATCTGAGCCTTGGATCCACTGGCAGCTGGAAGAGTGATTACCAGAGATACTAGTGGATCTACAGCAACAAGACTTGAACACTCAAATATAGACAAAGCAGAAGAAAATGATCTAAAAAATAACTTTAGGAGAATGTTTGAGGCACTTAAAGATGAAATAAAAAATTCCCTCAAAGAAATGGAGAAAAAGGCAAATAAAAATTGGAAGACATCAACAAATCCCTTAACAAAAACCAAAAAAAAAAAGCAATCAAACAGATGAAAGAAGTGATTCAAGACTTGAAAACCAAAATAGAAACAATATAGAAAACAGAAACTTAGGGATTTATAGAAACAGAAATAATGAGAAAATGATAGAAACCACAAATGCAAGCGTAAACATCAGAATACAAGAGATGGAAAAGAGAATCTCAAGCACTAAAAATACAATAGAGGAAATAGACTCTTTGATCAAAGAAAACATTAAATTCAACACAAAATTTCCATGAAATATGGGACACCATGAAAAGAACAAACCTAAGAATAATAGAGATAAAAGAAGGAGAAGTCTAACTCAAAAGCACAGAAAATATATTCAACAAAATTATAGAAGAAAACTTTTCCAACCTAAAGAAAGATATGCATATGAAGATATAAGAAGCTTACAGAATACCAATAGACTGGATCAAAAAAAGTCCCCTTGCCACATAATAATCAAAACACTAAACACACAGAATAAAGAAAGAAAATTAAGAGCCACAAAGGAAAAAGGACAAGTAACATACAAAGGCAGATCTATCAGAAATTACACCTGACTTCTTAATCGAAATAATGAATGAAGATCCTGGTCAAGCATTGTGTAGACAGTAAGAGACCATGGATGCCAGCCCAGACTACTATACCAAACAAAACTTTCAATCACCGTAGATGGACAAAACAAGTTATTTCACGACAGAACCAGATTTAACCAATAGCTAGTCACAAACCCAGCCCTACACACGTGTCAGGAGGAAACTCCAACCCAAGGAAGTTGGCTACATCCACAAAAACACAGACAACAGATGATCTCACTGCAGGGAAAACCACACACAATAATATCACCAACAACAATAACTAAATTAACAGGAGATAGCAATAACTGGTCATTAATATCCCTTAATATAAATGGACTCAACTCACCTATAAAAAGACCAGACTAACAGATTAAATAAAACAGAATTTATCCTTCTGCTGCATAAAACAAATACACGTCAACCTCAAAGACATCGCCTCAGAGTAAAGGGTTGGGAAAAAATTTTCTAATCAAATGGACCTAAGAAACAAGCTCTTGTAGCTATCCTAATTTCTAACAAAATAGACTTCAAACTAAAATCAATCAAAAGAGACAAAGAAGGATGTTTCATATTAGTCACAGGAAAAAAAATCCATCAAGATGAAGTCTCAATACTGAACAACTATGTCCCAAATATAAGGGCACTCTCATATATAAAAGAAACACTACTAAAGTTTAAATCACACATTAAACCCTGCACACTAATAGTGGGAGACTTCAACACCCTACTCTCACCACTGGACAGGTCTGTCAGACAGAAAATTAACAGAGAAATAAGGGAACTAACAGATGTTATGATTCAAATGGACTTAAAAGACATTCCATTCAAACATAAAAGAATATACCTTCTTCTTAGCACCTCATGAACCCTCTCAAAAACTGACCAAATACTAGGTAACAAGGCAAACCTCAATAGATACAAAACAATTGGAATAACCCCATGTATCTTATTGGAACACCAAAGCTTAAAATTAGAATTCAACAGCAATGCTAATTTCAGAAAGCCCGCAAACACATGGACATTAAACAATGCTCACCTGAATTATCAAGGGTCAAGGAAGAAATAAAGAAATTAAAGACTTCCTAAAATTGAATGAAACTGACCATATAACATACCCAAATTTATGGGACACAATGAAAACAGTGTTAAAAGGAATGTTCATAGCACTAAATGCCTATGTAAAGAAGCTGTGATGAGAAATCTTTGCCAACCAATTATCTTTAAGAGGCAGGACCAAGATAAGGTGTGGCTTTCTGGGACCCAGAGAAAAACAGTGCGTGGCCCAGGTGCTCTCTCTCTCTCTCTCTCTCTCTCTCTCTCTCTCTCTCTCTCTCTCTCTCTCTCTCTCTCTCTCTCTCTCTTTCTCTCTCTCTGGTTCCCTTGCAGCACAGCTAAGCTTGGACTTCTTATTCCTGTTTCATGAGTTTTCCCCATATAATAAATAAGAATATAATTGTTTTATCTTTCAGCTAGGCTGATTATTTCCTGTATCAAGCTAACTTCTACAGTTGGTGCCCAATGTGGGGCTTGGGTCTCCAGTAGCTCTAGCCAGCTGCTGTCAGGCTCCATGTCATTCATTTGGGTATAGAATTCCCGCACAGTGTCCCTGAGTAGGCGTTAGCCGTGGTCCTTCATATTTTCTCATTAAACCTCTCACAGCACCTTGGCCACATGTAATTGTGCGGCTGGCTTCTGGGTCCAGATTTTCTGGAGCTTGCAAAAGCTCAGGTGGGACGCGGGCTTCCCTGGGTGTCTCTGTTCAGCATTGCTTTCTTGCTTTCTTTGTGCTCGTGTGGCTGCTGACCAGTCAGGGACTTTTGCGGAGTGCATGGTCTGTGATTTACACTAAATAATTGTTTCTAACTTGAGCATATCTTTTGGTGATTAACGCTAAAATCAGATTCAAACCGGTCACACCACTACAAGTGCACCACGACACCTACTGGCAGGTAACAGTTATTGCACTTATTTCAGCTCAAACTCAACCACACATAAGATTTAAAATTTTAAAATATAAATTATAAATTTATAATCTGAAAGGGCAAGATGATGGACAATTTAACAATCCAAGAATTCAATAGCTTTTTTACTTATACCATGTATGATATTATGCAAGGTTTATATGATTTCCCTCCTACATCCCTCTGTTTGATTCTGGGGATTATCTTTGTCCTTCATATTTTCTCCTTAAAAATACAGTTTGGTAATAGGGCCAAGAATGAGGCACTTTTAGAAATGATACAGTCTTTACAGACTGATAATGAACAACTGAAAGGAAAATTCAGCACTCTAGAGAAGTATACAACCAATTTGACAAACAAAACCCAGTCAGTGACAGAGGGAGCTGAGACACTGTCAGAGAGAATTCATACTGTTAAATGTATTAATCAGATTCTGTTGAATGGTTGTGATAGATTGACTGATAGAATGTCTCTCCAGTAAGGTAATATGCATGCTATAAAAATTATGTTCAAGGATGAAACATTACCTTTACTGGACAGACTTCACACCTTGGAATCCTCAATGAAGGCATTAGATTCATTGACAGGAGATCAGGACTTTACAAAAGGCAGTGGTAAAAAGATTTAAAAAGATTGAAAAATTTATAGAATTTGATGACAAAAGGCACAAAGACAAAATGTATGTATCAAACTTCGGGACAGTGATTTCATTAGAAAGAGCATCTGGCACCAAATACCCTAAGGGAGTCAAAGAATATACATGGGAACCCATACTTATGACTGATCTAAAGGAAATTAAACAAGCAATTGTATCTTATGGAATACATTCATCCTTCATTAGGGAAATGGTCAAAATATGGGCTTCAAGCAACAAGGCAATGCCACAAGATTGGATTTAGTTAATCTCAGTGGTCCTAGGAAACGGACCTCAGCTGTTTTGGCAGTACTAGACAGTAATCTTGAAACTTAACCATCACTTTACTTTTACAGGATTCCATAAAAAGAATATCGCCCCCATGACAGCTGGAAGCAACTCTAGAAGACTACGTCCCCTCTCCCAACAAAGTTTGTCCTCAGGGTTGGGAACACCATTTAGGGATTGTTGATTATTGCTTGTATAAGGTAGAGGGTTGAGGTGGAAACTATGTAGGCTCAAAAAAGGTGGGGGGGGGAATTGAAGGGGATAATAGATAATTTAGTGTGAACTTATTCACACTAAAAATAATAGTGGGTAATAGAGTAAATACTTGTGGTAATTTACATTGGTATAGTTTTTTTGTATATTGATACAAGTTCAAATTGTATTTGTTATTTCTGTTTACAATAATTGTACACCTATGCAAAGTTATTCTGTCAGATTATATACATGCACGTTTCTACCTCTGTTTAGGAATTTTGTATATTGATACAACTTTTAGGATTTATTTTTGTATTGCATTATATATTATTCTTATTTCTGATCAAGATACTTACACATTGTTTACATTTTGAGGTGATTGTCCTCATTTGGTGCACATTGTTTACATATTATTTAATATTCTGACATAAAGTCTTTAAGTTATACAGGTATTAAATATTATAGGTCAATTGTTGTTCATGTTTGTTATACATATAGTCAGATTAATTAGGTTCTTTACATACATAGAGATTGTACTCTGCCTAGATAGGTAATCTCCAACCACTTCAAGGATCTGTAGAACATGGCATTTAAATAACTTAGGTTTCTGTTGACATGAGACATGATTGCTCCTGGCAGCACCAATCTATTCCCAAGAGAATGTTGAATACCAAAAACACTCCACTCAGAGTTTGTTTTCTTCTTGGCACAATTAGCATTTGGGCAAGGAACTGCTTATGCCTCAACCACTGACAAAGTACATGGTCTCTGGGGACTGGATAAGCAGGACACAAGGAAAGGGACTGCAAAACCTTGCCAAGACAGGGTAAGACAGTTCTGAAAAAATTCTTGACTCTAAAAATGGCCTGTCAGTTACGCTAGGCTTTAGCCAAAGTTGGTTGCTTCAACATTGCAAATGAAACTGTGGGTGATTGCTCAGGTAGCTAATTGTCTCCATCATATACTGCTCTCTTTGGAAACTGCTTGATTGCACTTCCTGCCTACTCAAGTAATATTATCTCCATTTTCAGGCCTTCGATAGGGTTGAAGATTAGGTAGTTGTAGTTACCATCCTCTTACAGTTTAGCCAAGCCTATTTCCAATGCAAGACTTAGACTCTTTGGAATGAAATGTCTATTAAAACATTTATCATGTGTTCCTTGCTTAATATTGTCTATGTATGTTGTAATTTTATACTTGATATCTGTTCCTATTGTATACTGATTTCTATTGGGTTCGGATCTAGAAAAAAGGGGGGGGGTGATGGGGAATCCTTGCCAACCAATTATCTTTAAGAAGTGGGACCAAGATAGGGTGTAGCTTTCTGAGACCAAGAAAAAAAAGGGTGCTCAGCCCGGGTATGCTCTCTATGGTTCCCTCGTAGCACAGCTGAGCTTGGACTTCTTGTTCCTGTTTCATGAGTTTTCCCCTTATAATAAATAAAAATATAATTGCTTTATCTTTTAGCTAGCCTGATTATTTCCCAGATTGAGCTAACTTCTACAAAGCTGGAAAATTCCCACATTAATGAGTTAACACAACACCTGAAAACTCTAGAACAAAAAGAAGCAAACTTACCCAGGAGGACCAGACGGTAGAAAATAACCAAATGAAGAGCTGAAATTAACAAAATAGAGAGAAAAAAATACAAGGAATCAACAAGACAAAGAGTTGCTTCTTTGAGAAAATCAACAAAATAGACAAACCTTTATCCAAAGGCAGAGAGAGAATATCCAAATTAACAAAATCAGAAATGAAAAGAGGGATATAACAACAGACATGGAGGAAATCCAGAGAATCATTAGGCCATATTTTGAAAACCTGTACTCCACAAAATTGGAAAACTTAAAGGAAATGGACAGCTTTCTGGATAAATATCACTTACCAAAATTAAATCAAGACAAGATAAGCAGATTAAATAGACTTAAAACTGCTAAAGAAATAATAGAAACAGTGATCAAAAGTCTCCCAACCAAAAAAAAAAAAAAGCCCAGATGGTTTCAGCTCACAATTCTACAATATTCTCAGAGAACTAATACCAACACTCTTCAAATTGTTCCACACAATAAAAACAAAAGGAACATTGCCAAACTCTTTTTATGAGGCCACAATTTCCTGATGCCCAAACCACACAAAGACATTATTAAGAAAGAGAATTACAGACCAATCTCACTCATGAACACTGATGTAAAAAAACTCAATAAAATCCAAGAACATATAAGAAAAAATCATCTACCATGATCAAGTCGGCTTCATCCCAGAGATGCAGGGATGGTTCAACATACAAAAATCTGTCAATGTAATCCACCATATAAACAAACTGAAAAAAAAAAACACATGATCATCTCATTAGATTCTGAAAAAGTCTTTGACAAAATTCAGCATTCCTTCATGATAAAGGTCTTGGAGAGTGCAGGGATACAAGGAACATACTTAAACATAGTAAAGGCAATATACATCAAGCTGACAGCCAATATCAAACTAAATGGAGATAAACTCAAAGCAAACCCATTGAAATCAGGAACAAGACAAGGTTGTCCAATCTCTCCATATATTTTTAATATAGTACTTGAGGTTCTAGTTAGAGCAACAAGACAACAAAAAAAGATCAAGGGGATACAAATCTAAAAAAGAAGAAGTCAAACTCTCACTATTTTTGCTGATGATATGATAGTTTACATAAGTGACCCCAAAAATTCTACCAAGAAACTTCTACAACTCATAAACACCATTAGTATTGTAGCAGGATACAAGATTAACTTGAAAAAATCAGTACCCCTCCTTTACACGGAGGATAAACAGGCTAAGAAAGAAATCAGAGAAACATCACCCTTCACAATAGCCACAAATAACATAAAATATCTTGGAGTAGCATTAACCAAACAAGTTACACCAAATCTTTGAAGAAAGAAATTGAAGAAGACACCAGAAAATGGAAAGATCTCGCATGCTTTGGGTAGGTAGAATTGACATAGTAAAAATAGCAATCTTACAAAAAGCAATCTACAAATTCAATGCAATGCCCATCAAAATCCAAGCAAAATTCTTCATAGACCTTGAAAGAACAATACTCAACTTCATATGAAAAAAAAAAAACTCAGGATGGCCAAAACAATCCTGTACAATAAGGGAACTTCTGGAGGCATCACAATCCCTGACTTCAATCTCTACTACAGTACTGAAAACAACCTGGTATTGGCATAAAAACAGACAGGAGGACCAATGGAACTGAATTGAAGACCCAGATATCAATCCACACACCTACAAACACCTGATTTTTGACAAAGAAACAAAAAAATATAAAATGAAAAAAAGAAAGTATCTTCAACAAATGGTGCTGGCATAACTGGATATCAACATGTAGAAGAATGAAAATAGATCCATATCTATTGCCATGCACAAAACTCAAGTCCAAATGGATCAAAGACCTCAACATAAAACCAACCACACTGAACTTCATAGAAGAGAAAGTGGGAAGTACACTTGAACGCACTGGCACAGGAGATTACTTCCTAAATATAATCCCAGTAGCACAGACACTGAGGGAAACAATTTAATAAATGGGACCTTTTGAAACTGAGAAGCTTCTGTAAAGCAAAGAACACAGCCAACAAGGCAAAACGACAGCCTACAGAATGGGAAAAGATCTTCATCAACCCCACATTGGACAGAGGACTGATCTCCAAAACATACAAAGAACTCAAGAAATTGGTCATCAAAAGAACAAATAATCCAATAAAAAGATGGAGTACAGACCTAAACAGAGAACTCTCAACAGAGGAATCTAAAATGGCTGAAAGACACTTAAGGAAATGCTCAACATCCTAAGTCATCAGAGAAATGCAAATCAAAACAACTCTGAGATTCCATCTTACACCTAATAAGAGTGGCCAAGATTAAAATCACTGATGACAACTTATGCTGGAGAGGATGTGGGGTAAAGGGGACACTCCTCCATTGCTGGTGGGAGTGCAAACTAGTACAGCAGCTTTGGATTTCAGTATGGTGATTTCTCAGAAAATTAGTAAACAACCTACCTCAAGACCCAGCAATACTACATTTCTGTATATACCAAAGGATGCTCAATTGTACCACAAGGACATTTGCTCACCTATGTTCATAGTAGTATTATTCGTAATAGCCAGAACCTGGAAACAACCTAAAATGTACCTTGACCAAAGAATGGGTGGTACATTTACACAATGAAGTACTACACAGCAGAAAAAATTAATGACATCCTGAAATTTGCAGGCAAATGGATGGATCTAGAAAACATCATATTGAGTGAGGTAACCCAGACCCAGAAAGATAAATATCATATGTACTCACTCATAAGTAGCTTTTAGACATAAAGAAAAAACACCAACCTATAATTCACAATCCCAGAGAATGTAGAGAGCAAAGAGGACCATAAGAGAGACATACATGGATCTAATGTACATGGGAAGTAGAAAATGACAAGATCTCCTGCGTAAACTGGGAGCATGAGAACCATGGTAGAGGGCAGAGGAAGGGACAAGAGCAGAGAAAAATATATAGCTTAATAAAAACAATTAGAAAAAAAGAATTACATTTTAAGAAAAAAAAGACATACTACAAGTTTTATGCTTAAATTACAGGGCAAGAAAGAGAAAGCAAGGCATTGACATTGCTTTCCAGTCAGAAACCCCCATACTCTGAGCTATCATGTGGACAAACTCCATATGCCCTACACTGGCACTCGGAGGGTCTGCCCAGGGTAACATCTACACTCTATGTCATCCCATGTACCTGCTTTCCAGGGCCACTGGCCCCTTAGACTACCCATTCCTCTTTACCACCATGCTTTTCTACGTGGTGTCACAGTGTTTGTTCTTCGCTTAGCAAACGACCCTTTTCCTTTAATACTCAGCCCAGCCTGCTCCTTCATTCCTCATACTCCCAGTCAGTAATGTCATTCATTACCAATGAATAATAGGTCAATAGCTCTCACTGTAACCATTGTAAGTCTTCCTCCTTGTCTGTGACTGGGCGCTCCCAGAACTCAGAACTCATCTCAGTAGTCCTCTCCTTCAGCAGCAGCAGTGGGGCTTCCTGTCCAGAGCCCTGCTCTCACACGGGAAGGGCGTGGATGCCCTTCACAAGCTTATAGAGCCACAGCAGCCCTTTCCGCCCTGTCTTGGTCAGAATTAAAAGAATTAAAATGAGAGCCTCTAAGGAGTGCACCACAATGTTAAAAACAGAGAGGTTCAGGTTTTTTGTTCTCGTGCTGAGCTGGGGGCGCTGATGTTAACATTTGATGTCCTCAGCTAATCAAGAATCAAAATCTGATGTTTAGCAAGCAAATATTGGACCTTTTGATTTAATGAAAAAGATATCACTCAAATTTTTATGCTTATGGTTTATTTGGATATTTTGGGTACTTCCTAGGGTTAGCTCAATAAACAGTGAAAAATTAAAGAGAAAGTCTTTGGAGACCTACCCTGCCTTGAAGTGGGAAGGTTGAACTAGGTCACCTACAGGGTCCTCTTCAGCTCTAGCATTCGTGATAACACAGTTCTAGCTCATCAAAGGGAAAGTTCAGAAAAGAATGCAACCCTAGAGGGTATTATGTGAAACAGCTGAGGACAGGCTCATAGACGCAACTATATATAACAACACTGGTATAAAGAAGTCAAAAAGATGATATTATAGAAGTTAGAGAAGACAGAGGAAAGGGGAACATTAACACAAGCCAAACTGCAGTTCGACAGGCAGAGTGAGCTCCGGTATTCTACACCACAGCCAGCAGCTCTGATTAATAACATCTCAGTGTATATTTTTAAATGTTAGAAAAGAGGACTGGGTGCTCCCAACACAAGGAAATAATAAATGCCCAAGATGCTGGAAATTCTGATTGGTTAATCATCATTACACAGCGTACACATGCTCAACTACAACATGCTGTGCCCTACACAAATGTACAGCTGTTGCGTGTCAGTTAAAAAGATAAAACTTAAGAAGGAACCAGGAATTTTATTTGGGGCAGTAGGGGGGAGGTTGTAAGGGCAGACAGCAGATACGAAGGGGCCAGGGAGATGAATGATGTAAAAGCCATGAAGAATAAATAAAAAGAAAGAAGAAGGAGGAGGAAGAAGAGGAGGAGGAGGAGGAACAGGAAAGACCATGAGGAATTAAGCAAAACAAAATAAAACACCCCAACTTCCAAAAAGTGGAAAAATTTCAATGAAAAGTTTTGTTTTTGTTTTTTAAATAGCAAATCAAAACAAAATTGTGGCTTCAATTGTCCTCCTGTGTAATCCTATGTTTAACAAACAAAGCGAGTGGCAGATGCTGGACTGTCTGCATAGTGTACTGGGTGTGAAAAATGTCTGGTGTGTTTGTATCTCCATGCCTTCCATAAGAAGCCAGCCCAATCTTGTCTTCTTTGGAGCTAAGCAGATGGGCTTCATTTATAGTATTAGCCAATCAAAGCATTATACTTCATCAATGACTCCATTCACGTCAATCACTAGAAAACCACAAACATTTATGACTTAAGGGCAATAGCTAGAGAATTAAAAGTAGCAAATTAAGATATGGAAACAGATTAAGACATCATTTTATGTTTCTGAAGGTCAAAGGTTTTTATGGAGTCTGAGTTTATGAATCTCCGTTTGAATGCAAGCTAGAACTAGGGGCAAGAACCGGAAGTCTAATTTATGATGATGTTCTTTCACTTATGTTTCCCACGGACTGCTGTGGCATTCTAAACTCTGGCACATAGCAACAGTAACTTCTCTTTGGGGAAATCCCCCTAGAATATCTTTAATAAAGATATAATCTACTTTGCCCAGAAAGTTCAATGTTAGGGTGTACACCATTAAAAGTTTAAAATGTTGTAAGCATGATTTCATATTTTCCACATAACTAAATATAGCTCAATATTTTAAATACATTGTATGGTATTTTGTGCAGTCAAAATAACTAAGATTCAAGTATTGGAACTGACCTTGAGATTCACACCACAGCCTGCAGTCATTGCTGAGTGTGTGTCTGAGCCTGGCTTCATATTTGTGACAGGACGCTGTACGTTGCAATCCTTGAACCCTACCAGCCCTTAGTAAGTTAGTGTTACTACCATTGTCACCCAGAGTGCTTAGTCACGATACAAATCTGGACTGAGCAAATCTTTTCTGAATTTTAACCTATTTTTATAAAATAAACCTAGCATCTGGAGTCCTTGTAAACTATTTTAAAAAGCAAACTTATTTGCAAAATTATCAAATAATCCTTTATTCCCCACTTCTTCCTCTGGTATCTAAATGATTTTTTTTTTAAATAAGAAGTGACTTCCCAATAGTGAGTCTACAAAGATCCTCTCATCAGGTAGAATATAAGGCCCTTAAACCCCAGGGTGACACAGAAATACCATTTAGCTGCAGAGAAAGCAGCCAGTCATGTATATGCGACTCCCTTCTTGCCACAGGCCTTTTCAGGAAATTGGGGAACTCACACAGGTGGGACTAGAAGGTCAGCAGTGCAACCAACCCTGCCTGCCAGGCGTCTGCCCACTTCTCCACACCCACAGCACATTGACCTGTGTTCTCCAGGAGTTTGGGGGCACCAGCTGGCCATGCTTTCGGGATTGCACAAGTCTGGAACCCCAGAGGTACTTGCCCAGGCAGCACCTGATGTTTGGCAGCAGTGGGTGGATTACCTGTGGTTTCCAACACCCCACACAGATGAAATGTTATTTTAGGTTGTGCTCTGGCATCTGGGCATTCTCGTCCACTCAGCATCATCCCACCTGTGACAGCACTGAGGCATCTACTTGTGCCCATCTCTCTTTCACGTGTCCATTGTCTTGGAGATGGAGTTTCAGGGCTTCAGGGCTTGCTTGCAGTGTGGCAAGCCCTGATCATGTTGAGTCAGCTCCAGGATCCATTTGGACACTTTGTAGGGCCTCTCTGCGACTGATTAACAATGTTTAGGACAAGAAATTCAGTTCTTCGTTGATTCAGCCCATCTAACAAAAATATGCACTTTAAACAAGTTCTGGAGGCTGCAAAGCTCAAGTTTCAGAAAGGAACTAGAAGCTTGGGACCAGTGTGGGGGTTCATAAGTGGCTGTCTTTCCACTGACAAAGAACTTGTCCAGAGTCTCTTGTATAAGACTAACTTCTACACAAGAGGATGGGCCCACCCTCATGACTTTACCATCTGCCCAAAGCCCCAGTCCTTAACCATCACACTGAGGATTCAGCTGCAACATGCGAATTTGGGTGTGAGACACATTTAGTTTACAGCAAGGTTGATGCTGAAGTGTTCTGGGAATATGCTCTTTGATAGTCCATGCACTCAGTCAGTCCTTCAGTCTATCAAGTCATTGGGCATTGTTTGAATTAAAAGAGTAATAGCGGTCAGGCACTGTAAGAACTGCTGTCTCGTCTCTGAGGGACTGCAGTCTCTTGCGAGAGACAGAGGAATGGCCACTATTAAGATTTCTTTGTCAGCTAATGAGATGGCTCAGCAACCTGAGTCAGATGCCTGGGGGAGGGGGCACGGGGTGGAAGAGGAAATTAAATACCTTCTACTTGTCCTCCCACCTACACATGTGGGCCGCTCTGTGTGCACACATACACATATGCACACACACACAGAGAATTAATTATAAAGGAGATCTCTGAGTTTTCTAATACAAAGGCAGTATTCAGCAATATCATGAAATTCAATTTTGTCCAATTTTGTCCAATTTTGATTTTAAAAATTCTTTAAGAATTCTCACCAGGCAATGAGGGCACATACCTTTAATCCCAGCACTCAGGAGGCAGAGACAGGCAGATCTCTGTGAGTTCAAGGCCAGCCTGATTTACAGAGTGAGTTCCAGATCAGCCAGGGCAACACACAGTGAAACCTTGTCTAGAAAAATAATAAATAAATAAGAGAATTATCAAGATTCCAATAAGTGACTTGAGTTTATTCTTTTGTCAGTAAGATACACTCCTTGGAGAATGAGGTGCAGGTGTTTAAACAGAAAAGCAAAGTGAAAACCTTTCCTGGAAGTTCCTCAAACTGACCCAACAGTGGTGAGTGACAGACTGAAAGGCAGCAGAGATGTCAAAATGTTTCCTGTTCACACAAAAAAAATTTATTTTCCACATCCCACTGTCTATTTCTTAGGAAGAAAAAGAGAATGCCCGTCATTTCAAACGTTTTTTTTTCAGACAGTGACTCCTATAAGCCCAAACTATTGCTCATTGTTTCATTTGGAATGCACCAGGATTGCCCGACATGCTTTTTAGAAGTGCTTGCATCAAGACAATCTACCTTAATTCAAAACCTCAGAAGCTCATTCCAAATCAGTAGTGCTTTTTTGGGGCCTTACCACTGAAAGCTCAGAGACATCTGTCACAGACACTCTCACACCAGCGTCTAAAGGCAGGCTGGGGGTGGCATTCTTGTGGTCTTCTTTTTTCTTTCTCTCTCTCTCTCTCCCTCCCCCCCCCATTGTTTTTGAAGACAAGGTTTCTCTGGGCAACAGCCCTAGCTGTCCTGAAACTCACTTTGTAGACCAGGCTGGCCTTGAGCTCACAGAGATCTGCCTGCCTCTGTCTCCTGAGTTCTAGGATTAAAGCCATGCAACACTATGCCTTAAAAAAAGGAGTCTGGGTTTTGCTTGTATATATGTATGTATGTGCACTGAATATGTACCTGGTGTCCACGGAGGCCAGATAAGGAAGCTGGATCTCTCAGAACTGGTGTTGAGACTGTTGAGAGGATTCCTGTGGCTGCTGGGAACTGAATCTGGGTCCTCTACGAGAGCAACAAGTGCTCTTAACCTCTAAGCCATCTCTCAGCCTCTCAGCCCTTGTATTCTTTCTTTTGAAAGTTAACCCGGTCTACCTTTTCAGTATCTTTCTTCCTTCACTCTCTACTACCCACTTAATACTCCAGACATGCCAATCAAAGTTTAATCCCTGGAAACGGCAGCCAGAAAAGAGAAACGACAGGACTATCTGGATAATTTCCTGGGGTTAAGGGATAGCCAAGTGAATGAGGCATAAACATACAGGAAGCCATATTGATGTATACAGGCAAGACTCAGGCACACCAAGACTAACCTTGACTCATCCTTAGGCCAACACTCCCACAAAGTACACATGCTTTCTTTAAAGGCATTCGGTCACACATTTTGCCTGTGAGCTGTCAAAGAGCTATTTGTCTCCCACTTAGACTATGGAAATAACCTCTAACCCTCCCACTCGGTACATCTGCACTGAAGCCATGATTGTCTTTCTATAATGCAGGTCTTGTCATTTAAAAAGAAAATTCCTTAGTGTCTCCCCAATGCTTATAGTGAATTCCAGTCATAGTGGAATGCCCCCTAGAGTGAGAGTATGGAAAACAGAGGCATATGGTTTGAACGTTCCCTCCAAAACACTTGCTGAAGTATTACTGCCACCATGATGACCTTGAGAATGAGCCTCCTCAAGTAGGTTAGTTTATCAAAGATGCAGTGCGACCACTTTCCCCAGTTTGCCCCATCTCCTTTCTCCATGTGCTACCTTTGGCCATGTCCTGTTACAACAAGAAAGTCCTCAAGAAAGTATGTGGCATCAGGATCTCTGATTTTCCAGCTGGCAGACTGTGAGTCAAAGGACATATATTGTTTATAATTTGCTCAATCTACAGCATTGCATTAAATTTAGCAGAAATCAGATGAAGACGTGGAGGTATATCAAAGCCACTTCAAGTTTTTAAAACAGGAGGCTGTGTGAAATCATCTTCCATATACAATTTCCATACCATAGAAATTCTTCAATGCTTTCTCAGTCATGGGTCTATAGCATACCCCTAAGCTATACTGAGTCATCAAAAAGGTTAAGGACTCCTCACTATAGAATAAGTTCTTAGCAATGCTTTTCCTTTTTTTTTTTTTTTTGAGACAGGGTTTCTCTGTAGCTATGGAGCCTGTCCTGGAATTAGCTCTTGTAGATCAGGGCTGGTCTTGAACTCACGGAGGTCTGCCTGCCTCATTCTCCCAAGTACACCACCACCAACCAGCTTCTTAGCAATGCTTTAATAATCAATATATCCTCTCTGTTCTCTGGTGTTGTAGAATGCTAACCTAACAGCTGTCATCTACATTGTAGACTTCTGACTTAAACCTCATAATCTACCTGTTTTTAATCATTGGGGTCAAACTCAGGGGTATACCTCATTACCCAAGTCTACGCTTCACTCTATGAGGGTGTGTATCTAGTTCCCATCCACTTCCCCTTACCCATTCTGCACCAGTCGGGCCTTTTATCTGTAACTATAGCCATGCCAGTCTTGTTTTATAATTCTAACACATGGACTTACTTTAAAAAATATTATTAGTGTGTCTCTCTCTGTGTATGTGGGTGATACGCACTCATGCATAAGAGTTCCAAGGGCACAAGGTGATGTTCTATTGCCTTCCACTTGAATTTTGGCACAGGATCTCTTTACTGGACCTGGAGCTCACCCTTTTGGCGAGACTAGGGGTGGCTGGTAAACTCTAGGGATCCACCCATTTCTCCCTCCTCTGTATGGGAGTTAGTTACAGATGCATAGGTCACTGTGTATAGCTTTTAAGCCTATTTGGGATTCAAACTCAGGTCTTTATGTGAACAGCAAGTGTTTTACAAACCAGGCTATCTCTCTGGCCTGATTTTCAACTATTTTTTTCCTTTTTAAGACAAGTTCTCTTTATATATCCCCGGCTGTTCTGGAACTCACTGTATAGACCAGGCTGGCCTTGAACTCAGAGATCCATCTGCCTCTGCCTCCAGAGTGCTGGGATTAAAGGCGTGCACCAGTTATGTCTGGTGACTTTAACAATTATATCCAAAAATATTTTTACAGCATCACCGTGGATGCTTAAAAGCTAATCAGCTACAAACACAGTAATATATTGCATTCACTCTGTGCTAATGATGCTCATATTTCCTTGGAGGCTGGCACCCAAAGTCCTGCTCAGTCCTGAACAACAGCTCATAGATTAGCCACAAACGAGACATTCCTTTCACTGTGAGCAACACTGAGACAGAGTCCATATTGACTGCTCAGTTTCAAGAGGGCTCCAGCATTGCCTGGTTTAATTGAAGATACAAAGAGTTCTTTAATTTGACCCAAATATACACTATGCCTGATATAAAACATGCCCCATTATGAAGAGATCTGATTCGTTTTAGCACAACCTTTTACTTGGTCACTTAAGAAACCATCCAAGAAGTTCCTTTAAAATGAAATGCCAAAGAATACCCCCATTCATTAGAAGAGGGAAAAGCCAAAAGATGCAATATTAACATATTTTTAAAAATTACTTCAAAAGTGAGGGCGTGTTCTGGTTAACCAGCATGCGAAGGGGACTAATGCATTGTCAGGGCCAGCCTTAATTTATTATTAAGTTAAAAGGAAAGCTAGATTTGGCTTTCACATGAACTTTCCATCTTTGTTACAAACCATGCCTGTGCTTTGGAACTGAGGTCAGGTTTTCTTGGTAACCTCAAAGAGTAACCATCCCCACTCTTAAGTCCCCTTTTTATCATTTCAGATAATTCATCTTTTTGAATGAGAAAGAGTAGAAGAGAGGAATGTTGAATGAGGTTAAGTAAACGGAGAATCTGTCACACAAAGCAAGTATAAATCCCAGTAAGAGCAACCATGAAGGACAAACGGAAGCATTATTCTTCTGAAAACGTTATTCTTTAAACAGTGTGTAATGACATCCTCCCTAGAGACGTCCCGAGAGGGACAAACTACTTCCTCAGAAGTCAGTTTCTAGGCTTTACGTATAAGAAGGGTAGCAGTGCTCAGAGTCAAATTGAAGTTTTCCTTGTGTAAAATATTTGAGTTAGAACCACAAAAAGGCACTCACAGGAGTTCCTCTGGGTTCGTCTTTGATGCCTACTGATGTTTCTATGAACATAAAGGCCTGGGAAGAGACGTGACTGCTATTCCTCTTAGCTCCATAAATCAGTGAGCATGTCCTTATCCTAAAATATATGCCTCATACATTCCCCATTTTCAAGGGAGAAATATATCAGACTCAAATATACTATGTGTAAGGTGATTTATACTTTTGGTCCAAGTGTAACATTTTCTTCTGCTCAAGCAGAAACTTGACTACATATCCAGCATTCCATGCAGCTGTTAGTGCCTGAGGACTTGACTGTATGTAATTACAGAAATGTTTTGCTTAGGTAACCAGAATTCAGATTCTGTGTTAAATGTTTAAAATATGCTTAAACAGGAAAAGTATACACAGTGAAATTTCATTTTTCAAAAATAAGGAAGTTTAATGAATGCATACCCAAATGAAGGCCTCTCTTGGAAGAATTTGGAAAAAGCAAGTATACTTTGAATTTAAAAGAACACAAGAAGAAGCACACCAGAGGCGGGGAAATCAGTTATGATTGGTTTATTTAGCAAAATAAACTCAAAGAAAGCTTTCTAATAAAAAACCTAAGAATCACACCAAAACTTTAAGCCCATGTTCTTTGGTATTGAGATTCAAGATATAAAATAGTTAATTTTGAAAACTTTATCTATTGATTGGGTCTATAAACATTTTACATAGAAGGGAAAGATAATATGAAGTTACCTGTCATTATGTTATTTATCAAAAAGCCAATGAATGTATAAAGTCACAAATCACATCTGTGAATTGACCAACATCATCAAAGAAATGTTCATTTGCACATGTTTTCATGAAAAAAGCTTTCAGTTCCTTTACAATCTTATGCCATCATTTTATCATGTTATTTGAACAGCTTCCAGGTCCTATGATAACAGCACCCATTATTCATATTTTAAAAGCCTATATTGCTTGGAATTATGTGCCTCAGTATGTTCCATAACACAGTACCTGAAAGCTTCTAACAGCATTAAATTAATGATAATAAAACCCAATTCTGTATAACTTGTTTTTGTTTATATTAAGAGAAATATGACATAAAGAACAGGCAATTTGTCTCTAATAATAAGAACTGGTCATTCAGCAAAGCCAAACATTCACAGGAATACTAGGGGACAGCCAAGGCTGTTCTCCACACTCCTGCATTTTTGTGTGAAAACATCTTCCCTTAAAGTTGTGCCAATAAATCTGGGGGAGAAATGATAACAAATTCAGAAAAATATTTTCTTTTTTTGCATAAACTTTTTGTGATCTAAATGCTTACGGCTTTGGTGCTAGCATTGCGTTTGAGAACAGGAAGAATATAACCACAGTAAGACACAGCTATCTATTAGGAGGACTGCATAAAGACACCTTTGGCCATGGAGGCTCTGAGCCCTCTGGAAATAAGTCAGCTGCATCGCCAACATGACAAAGAAGATGGCAATGTTCAGAATCAAGAAGAGTCTAGTATACGAGGCTGACAGTGATGGGGCTCTACTGTGGCTTGATGTCACCATCCGCACCTGTCCAAACCCACCTTTCATGGAACCCCCATTTTTCTGTTTTTCATATGTGACATCGGCAAAATCCAAAAGGTCTTTCATTTCTTCATCTTCATCTATGGGCAGTTCTTTCTGCGCCAAAATCTGAGCTTTCTGTCGAACTTTCTTCTCATTGACTTCAATCTGTGCAAAAATATCAGGGACGGCATCCACAAACTTGTAACGCTTGCCTGCCCTTCGGTTTTTCTTCGATTTGCCTTGCTGCTGCTGCTGTCGCTGGGATATAGCAAAAATCCTGTCAATGGCTTCCTCCGTCTGTCTCTTATCAGAAAACCTCAGTAGCCGCTCAGCAGTCTTCCTAAAGCTGGCTGTGTTCTGGACTCGCGACAGGATCTGCTTCTCGAGCAGCCGGAACACTGGCTTAAAATGCTGCAGATTGTGTTCCACGATAGCAGCATAATCTTTCACTTCGGGGACAGTGGTGCTCTTGATGGCTGAACTCCGGTCAAACAGAATTTTCTGATGATCTGCAATGACCTGTGCAAATGCAGACTGCCCTGGGCTCTCACTTGTCCACAGGTAAGTGGCATAGGCATGTTCATTGGTAGTTACAAAAACATCCAGCCGCTGAAGGTCTCCATGGATGCTGAAGCTCTGGACATCCACAGATGGCCCTATGAAGAGGTAAGCTGCCCTGGTGATGGGACTTCGCAGGTGCATGGTGACATTCACATAATTCGTCCCATTGTAGGGATAGCCCCGAGGATATGTCACCGAGGCAAAGGTTGCCTTTTCACTATAACCAGTATCATCCATCCAGTACATTTTATAGAGACCGTCTCGCTGCCGGATGAAAGCTCCATGGACCCCATCTACTACCGTCTCCTCAAAAGGCACATCCACATTGTGGAAGAAACTTGCTGCTGTCTCCAGGGGGCTCTCCTCTCCCAGGTGTACCTGGTCGACAAGGAGGAGGAGCTGGGGGTGTAGGAGGATCAGATTCCGCTGAATGTTCTTCAGGTGGAGCAGGGGGTTGTAAGCGCCTATGCCTTCTCCCCGGATAAAAACCACCCCCTCTTTCTCCGCTGCTGCAACTACTCTCCCCTGACAGCTGGCTGCCAGGTCATGCTTGTACTTTGACCATTTGGATGAACAGTCTTCTGTGACCTGACCCTCCCAGGGAGAAAAGCAACTCTTAGACACAGCTGGAGAAAACATGAGCACATTATTGAAGAAGGTGTACTTGGGCCCGTAGAGGGCCTCAGTAATGAAAGGCACGCCATTGGGGGCGAAAGTGAAAGAGTTTTGGTCAGGATGCTCATGTCCTGCATTGAAATTTCTCCACCCTTTGATCCAATCTTTATATTTGTTTCTGTGGACAATGTCATATATCGCACGTCCCCCAAGTTTTCCTGACTTGAAGGAGAGGAAGGACCTATTAATTTCTGCAGGTAACGCACTTCCGTAAGTCACAACACCCCAGTCTTCAAAATAATGCAGTGTTGGGGTGCCAAAATCCGGAGGTGGAACTGACTTCAAGCTGGCATCATACCTGAAGAGATGAAGTATTCCAGAATTAAATGTTTTTTTCTGATGGAAGTAAAAAGAACTCTCTAGAATTATGATGCCACATGGCAATGTGGCAGCAAAATGCAATCTACAAATGCCACCCAGAGCAGGGCAGCGTATCAGGGACCTGTCACAAAACACTCATTGATCAGCATGCACAAGGGCGGCGAGCACTGGGGACTTCAAGGGAACAACACACTGTGTAACCTGTGATCCTGGGCTGGAGTTGGAAACAACTTCTGCACTAACCTTGACTTGGATCTCCTTCACTTGGCTATTTCAGAGTTGCCACCCAAACTACTGGAGCTCATAGATTTAGGAAATCCATCAAAATTCTGGTCAATGGGATCCTATTCTAGAGAACTCCACATTAGGCTGTGGATCCCAACATCCAGCTGGACCTGCACCAAAGAAGAGCTGCTCGACAAGGCCTTATGCTCAGTCTGGAATCTGTGCCTCTCGTAGACTCTAAAACTGTAAAGCAGGGCAGAACTTCACAGTGGAGACACGACTTACTGTGAATAGCATACCGAAAAGTATAAACTGGTCAAATTATAAGAAACTAATATTGGCACATTTCAAACTGTGGCTACTGCTTAGCCCAGAACCAAAGGGGTTGCTTTGTTTAATTTGAACATGATGCCATATTTCTGAGATAAAAAGTGACATATTTTTATTCATGTTTAATGCTCATTAATGGAATATGATACTTAATACAAAATGCTGTGGATGTTAAGCACAAAGATGATGATTTTCATGAACTGGGACAACTGCCTTGATAAGATCATGTGATCTGCTGCTCTAAGAAGATGTGAGCTCATTTCTAGTTCATACATACTTTTGCTTAGTGAACAAGTCACCTGAGGTTGAGTTGGTCTTACTGGTGTTTGGCTTTCTCGATTTCTGGAGTCTCAGTATCAGGATATCAGAAGTCCTCTCTGTACTGAGGTCTAGTATAATATTTGCTTAATTAAGGTAACAGCAAATATACAGAAAGCTGAATGACCATTTTCTCAGCTCTTGATAGGTTTAAATATTCTTACAGGGGCATATTTAAACTTTAGATGCAGGATTAATCTAACTCCTACAGCTAGCTTTCTAGAACTCTCTTGGCTGCCTTTGTATGGGTGAGAATACAATCATGTTAATTACTGCATATACCTCGGAGGAGCAGAGGAATACTTGCATATAATATCTCTAATTCCTCTGTGAAAAGAATTCCACAATGCCAGTTAAATGACAGGTAGTTCCTGCTTTGATATTTTTTCTCCTTCTTTAAACGTCAGGGGCAGGGGAGAAAAAAGTCAAGAAAATTCTACAGAAAGCTGATTTGGGGGCTAAATGCAAATTTTAATAGCTTTGAAAAACTCAACCATTAACTGCCACCTTGATTTTAACTTATTTGAGGCCAACATACTTTGGCAACACTTAAAAAAGTGTGGGGGGGTGGAGGCAAGCTTCTTCCAGGCTTAAAAGATTACAACAAAAAGAATTACACGGTCTTTTATTATCAAAGTGAAACTGTCAAACACTGTGCACACTTATGAACAGCTGTGAAACTCGGGAACAGCCACGCCATTAGAGGATTATAATGATCGATTTACCAAGACAAAGCAAACTATTTGACTACTTTTTGGGGTGTATGATCATCAGAGTAATCTGGTCAAAACTGTGAGTTTTCTCCTTCTACTATTTAAAAATGAATTACATAAAATCTAAAAAAAGCAGGTTCATCTGTGCAACATCCCAAGCTTAGGACATCTCTAGTAAAAGAAAACCAAGAGTGCAAGTGGTAATTAGATCATCCATCTCTTCCTAACAGAGGTTTAGACATTGATAAGAGTTGGATTAAAGATGTACTACTTATGTGAAGGGGTATGTGTTTGCTTGTTTTATAGAAAAACAGAGCAAAGCATGAACATGGAAACCATTTCACTGGAAAGCCAGCTCAACATGTCATACCAAAGAAATTCTGTGTGTAGAGTGCACCAGCGCTGCCCTTTGGATGGTGTGCCTGGACCTTCAATCACACGGTTCTTTCTGATCTGGTCAGCTAGCCAGTTTCCACTGCCATTACGCATGACGAATTTATCCAGGAACAGTAATTGGCTCTCTGGACCATAAAACCAGTTGTAATTGGAGTCTGCAATGGCCACAGTTCTTTGAAACCCTGCGGAGAGAAGTTAAAAAAGATTGAGTTTAAAACTGTATATCCTTATAAAGGTTCAAACGATGCTCATCAAGCCTGTTTTAAAATTACAGTCAATAGTTTGTGTGTATGCTATGCCATTCCAATTTGCCATAACTGCCCAGAAAGTCTTCCACTGCATACAAGCTTGGATCTGTTATGCAACAACCTGTGGCTGGTAACAGATGTGACACAACTCTTAGCATGTACATGCTACACCTTCCTCACTCTCCATTGGCCATGCTATGAATGATGAGGCCTGCATTCTGCAGGTGTGGTCCTGAAGCTGGAATGGCACTAGGATTTTCTACAGCTTAACTTGCATTCTAGGCCAAGATAAGAAAGTAGGGTGCTTTGATTTAATAGGCTTCCAATAAAGTAAAACTTACTTTGTTTATAAGGGTGATGACGAAAACTGAACCCCCAATAAAGCTTCTACTAGCACATACTGCTATAATTTAAAGGAGAAAAACAAAAAAACATACATCGATCATGAAGACAGGTACCATTACTGAAGTTTGGGAAGAAAATCAAAAGCAAATTCAGATATCATTGAGCAGAAAAGAAGAAAACCCTATGCCAGATGAGAATAATTATTACTATAATATCAACCATAGTAGAGAGGGAGAAAGGGAGGGAGAGAGGGAGGGAAGAAAGGAGGGAAGAAAGGAGAGAAAGATAGAGAGAGAGTTGAGAATAGGTTGAAAGAATAAAATAAAAACAGAATTTCTTCTAAAATGTTATCATGAATATTTATAGCTAACAATTTGATTTCCAATAAGCAATCTTCTAACATAATTATATTATAAAATTGGCACACCAAAATTCATACTACAAGTTCCTTAAAATCAGAGGGCATACTCCTCTTTAAATCTCAAATCGTCTATTAGAATGCCTGGCTTAGAGATGTTGGGTAGTATGTTGCATTATTAAGCACAAATAGCTAACTCCCCTCTTAAATGCACTCTTACTGTCTTTTCCAGCTTGGGAAATGACTACACATGTGCTTACAGCAGCCCCAATCCCTGAGAGGGCTTGCTGTGCAATCTCAGCTCAAATCACAAATATGGGAACCTCCTCAAGGTTCCCTACTCCAGACAATCCTTGATTATAAAAAGAAAAACAAAATATACTTCTTTTCTAGGTCTAAAGATAAACAGTAGAGTTCCCAGGGTGCAACTAAATTGAATCTTTGGATGGTCATTCGTTATGCAGTTGTATTTTTATCTTTGTGTGTGTGCAGATGTGCACATGAAATGGTGTTCGTGTGGAGGTCAGAGGACAATCTCAGGTGTCAGTTCTCACTGTCCACCCTGTTTTAGGCAAGATCTCTTGCTGCTCACCCCTATGTGTACCAAGCTAGTTGGCCCACAACTTTCTAAAGCATTATCCCATCTCCCCATATAAGTGTTGACATCACAGATGCATACTGCTGACTCTGGCTTAACATGGGTTCCAGGAATTCAAGTCAAAATCAGGTCCTCAAAGCTACACAACAAGTATTTTGTCCCCCCCGCCCACGAGCCACCCCCGTGGTGCATTGATTTGTGCATGACTAATCTATAAAGAAGACTCTGTCTATATGCACACACGCAAAGCAAAAAGGTTTAAATACTGGATTCTTGGTTGTATCTTAGGATCACTGTCTTAGTTTTACTTTCTGTTGCTGTGATACAGTTCCCTGACAAAGGGAACTTAATGGAGAAAGTGCTTATTTGGATCACACTTTCTGGTTACACTGTATTGTTTGCAGAAGGTGGCAGGAACTCAAAGCCGCTAGTCACAACACACTCCACAGTCAGAAGCAGAGAGCAGTGAATTCATGCATGTATACTAGCACTCAGCTGGCTTCCTCTACTCATGCAGTTCAGAATCCCTTTCCTAGAGGATGGTGCCACCCACCAGGAGCAAATAATGTAATCAAGACAAACTCCCATACACCTTCCTATACACCATCCGAATTTAGATAATCCTTCAGTGAGACTCCCTTACCATTGTGCCAAGCTGACAATCAGAACTGTTACAGTTTCAATATGAAAAGTTCGCCTTAGGCTCATGTGTTGGAACACTAAGTCCCCAGCTGGTATCAGTGTTTGGGACAGTAGTTAACGGGGCTTTTAGGAAGTGGAGTCTTGCTGGAAGAAGTATGATACTGGGGACACTGGGGACACTTAGGCTTTAGTCCCGCCCAGTTTCCTGTCTCCCTTTCTGGTCCCTGTGTGCAGATGCCATGCGGTCAGCCAGCATCACCCTCTCCCTGTCATGCCTTCCTACCCTGTTCCTACCCTGTCTTTTCTGCCATTGTTCCCTCTGGGATTATTATAAGCCCAAATAATTATTATTTATAATTATTAATTATAAGCCAAATTCATCTTCTTTTGTAAGCTGCTTTCTGTCAAGGATTGTGGGTTTTTGTTTGTGGGTTTTTTGTTTATTTGTTTTTATTTTTATCATACAACAGAAAAGAAACTAGGAAATGAACTACCAGAATCATCAAAAATTGTATTTCCCAAGGAGGGAAAAAATATCTACCCTGATGAAAATTTGCCTCCTAAATTCTGATCTTACTTCTGTTTTAGAAACTAGGAGAATTATAAAGATGTCTTATAAATGAGTAAATTACCAAATCATATAAATAATTAAGAACACAATGGCATAGCAGCATGTAACTAAAGTGTGTGTGTGTGTGTGTGTGTGTGTGTGTGTGTGTGGTTTTTTGAGACAGGGTTTCTTTGTAGCTTTGGAGCCTGTCCTGAAACTAGCTCTTATAGACTAGGCTGGCCTTGAACTCACAGAGATCCTCCTGCCTTTGCCTCCTGAGTGCTGTGATTAAAGGCGTGCACCACCACCACCACCCTGCTGTGACTGAAGTTTTATATTATTTTATTGTTTTGCTCTGTATATTCTGTGCCATTTACTCTAATACATTGTTTAATCAGATATGCACATCATGGTATTTCACTGTGGTTTTATTACTTTTTTCTTTTAAAAAAAAGTGTTAAAACTTCATTAAAACCAGGGTCTTGTGTATTCAGTGTAGCTAGCATTCTACCACTGAACTATACCTTGGATCAATCAAAGAAAATACTAAGCTTCAAATACAAAATGTATATAAAATCTACCATTCATTTCAAGTTTGTAGAGTTTGAATAAAAAAAAAACTAAATCCCAAATCTACCATTGACCTAAGCTTGGAACTCAGAAAAGAAACTGAAGTATAATTATCTTGTTTAGGTTCATGAAAATGAGTTTATGGCTATCAAGTTTAAATATATAATGAAAGTTTCAACCTTTATAATACTGAAACTAACAAATCTTCATGCTAGCTCCCAAAATGTTTGATTTCTATGTAGCTCTTAAATTTTTCTTTGGATGAAAAAGAAACTTTCATCTCAGTAGACAAGCCCTTCTACGCGGCTCATTTCTTTGTCTATTCTAGCTCATGGTCACAGTCAAAATGGTGTAATGTTTTTCCCTCTTCCTTGTACCTGGCAAGATGGTCCTGTACATGAAGGCAAAGTGTTGCTTCAGCCACGGATGGCCAAAGTGGTTGATGTCAAAGTGCCTCTGAACGAGAAACATGTATTGGAACAAGGATCTAGTGGTGTAGCTGCCATAGGCCACTCCTTCATAGAGCGAGCCATCCGTCACCTCTCGCAGCAAGACCAGAGACTTCTCCATGATGGTCAGAACTTGCTTGGTCCACAGGTAGGCCTCTTGAAGGTACCCTGAAGGAGAAAAACAAGGACTAGGGGCTGAAGCAGAACATGGATAAAAACATGGCCAAAGAAAGCTCCGTAAGCCACTCAAGTAGTTTTTGTTATTACAAATCACATTTTGCAATTCTCCCAATTTGTCACCATGATAAATGATAGCCTGGTCCAGTTTGTAGTAAGTCCATGATAAAGGCTAAGACATTTCTGAATACAGGCCACTTATTAACTAAACAAACTTAAACTCTCAAATGAGGATCAAATAATTTCCCAATTTTTATCAGACTAAAGTGACACCTACCTCGTATCACAACTTGCACTTAACTTTGGAAAAAGTTTCCCTAAAAACTTCTCAGAAAGGTTTTCTGGAAGTCCATCACTTGGCAAAACTTCCCATGTTCACACTAACTTGAAAAGAGTACTAGAAATGCTAAAGATACTTCTCTCAATTTGTCCCATCACAGAAGGTGACTCTAGTCCTTCTGTGTTTTCAGATTCCAGGTCGAAATCTAATAGTGAGACAAATCAGCTAGGAATCCTGAGGTGGTCAGGGGCAAGGTGCATGATGTGTTCAACATTCCTTCACATGACCACACTGTTTGATTTTCCCACTGAAGAATCCTTACACAATCTTTAGATGGAGAAACATGGACTTTCTAGAATTCTTGCACTTAGGTAACAGTACCTCTTCATGTTACAATCTACACAGCACTGAAGGGAACCTGACTTAGTCCTTTCCACAAGCCAGTTATCCCTTGCTGTCCCCAATCCACAGAAAAGGTGGCTTATGCGAAACCTTGGGCACCTGACTCAGAATGAACAGAACTCTGGTCTGAACCGAGGCTTGATGCCATCCTTGTTTTGGTGGCTCATTTCAAAGGCACCCTATGCCGGGATAGGGGGTGAGTTTCTAAGATGGGTGGAGCCTGAGCCTTACTCCACGAGCATGTGTGTCATGTCTGTATGACCACACTACCACAGGCTGCTGGGCAATGGGCTAGTTGGTAGGGTCAGCAGTGACTCAGGTCCCAAGCCAAGCCATGTCCCTCAGGCCCTAAGGACCATCCTACGCTCACACTTTGTTATAGAGGTGACAATTAATTGCAGTCTTGCTCTTGCTACCGCCCAGCTCCCCACTTTCCAGCAGTCCTCCTACCCTTCCTCATCACCAGTCCCTAAAGCCACAGTCCCTTTCCTTCCCTGTGTCCTCCATCTCCAGCCAGATAGCAACGTGGCTGACAAACGATTAAAGCCTGGCTATGGTTTTGTAGATATCACACTACCTGGCTCTCCTTATTTGTTCTTTCAATAGTTGTCTCTCCTGACAGTGTCTACCAACATACTCTGTAGACTGCAAAACAAGTCATTCAGGACAAGATTCAAGTTGTCAGTAGAAGCTTTTCCTGAGACTTAACTAAAAATGATAGTTGACCAACAAAACAGAAAGAAAGCTGGGTACAGCAAGTTCTTATTGATATGTAAATATGTAAAATGTTAATTAATTCTTTTTCTCTCATTTTTTCCTCCTTTTTCTCCTGTCTTATTTTCTTTCTGTGACTGAACCTAGAGGCTTACACATGCTAGGAAGACCCTACCACTAAGGTACATTCCCAGCCATATAAAATGCTACTTATAGGCAACATGAATAGGCCTTAAGTTATTCTAGATTTCCAAGGATATTTTTAATATTTTAATAATTTGCTGTGATCTTATTGATGTTTTACTTAAATAAAGTCTTAGCCACAGATTTCCACATGAGTCACAACTAAATTAGAGTCACAGGAGTAATGTTATGTATTACGCAAAGTAATTTCGTGGACCACGAAACTGCTTCCAACTCTGACCCAAATTATCTAGACTAGGTATTCTGATGGGTTCTTTACGTGTGTGTGTGTCAGGGATGGGCGGTTGACAGCTGTACTTGGTTCATGCTTGTGCATGCTAGGAATATCCATTTCAAATTTAAAAGCTTTTAAAAGTTCCGTTTATTCCATGTTGACAATCTCCTACTATCAGAATTCCCTAAAAGAACGAAAGCTCCTCACTAATCCCGTGTTGCAGGGGTGTGGTCTGGGACAGTTATTGGCCAGCATTAGAAAACCCATAGGCTAATAAAACTAGCTGAAATGTAAGAAGTCATGTGTCCTTAGTAACCCAAGAGAAGCCCTGGATACTACTTCATCTGTGGCTTAATTAGGATGCAAGTATAAACATGTTCCTAAGAACAGTCAGAAAACAATGCTCATGTTTCCATCATGGCAGCTCTGACTGACACCGGCTCAGGCAAGGCCGTCTCTGGCTCTGTTAGGATCACACACACACCTTGGTTCATTAGAACGAGGCTCCCAGTGAGTAAGGCCATGCAGTTGGTGGGCTGGTGGTTGTGAAGGTACTGGAATCCCCATCCTCTTCGGTACGAAGTTTCGTACATGTAGCTTGAGGCATTGGCAATCACTTCGAGAAATGTCTCCTGTTGTGTCTTGCTCAGGTAGTTGTATAAGAAGTCATAGGCAGTGGCAAAACCCACCAGGGAGTGGGCAAGCGGGACTTCATCCCAAGGAGCATCTTTTACCAACCTGTAAAGAAAATAATCCACAGCTGAGTGCAGGCCTCATGACTTTCATCAGTCTTCACAAAGGGTACAAAATGCAAAGATAAACCAAGAGGGTTAAGGACCCGTAATGGACCTTAGATTCCAGCACAGAGCCAGTCTCGTGTGCGGACGACAGAGTTAACACGCTTCTAGTTACTCTGAGACTTTTAGGATGTTTTTTTCTTTAGATTTTTCCATTCTTGATGAGAGGTAGATGAAGAACACTCAGGCATATAAAGAACAGAGCATGTAATGGCAAGCCAGCTCAGTGCTCATCTCCCTCATCTCCCTTCCTACGTGCTGCTTTTTAGGGTGCCTTGTGAAAACAGATGAACAGGTGCATTGATCTCATTTTCCTCAGCTGATAACATGAAGTATGGTAGCCTACATCAACACAGTCTGGACAGAACTACAAGGTCAACACCATGAAGGGAGGAGTGGCTAAAACACCGACAAGACTGATTTAGAGATGAGGAGAAGTGACCTGGTCACCCTGTCAGAACTTCAATCCTCCTCTGAAATGAAGTTCCACCCCCTTCCCTTGTTTTTCTGATTGTGTGTATGTGTGTGTGTGTATGTGCACATGTGTGTGTCCCATAGGAGGATTCAGGTCTTAAAAGGAGTCTTTTCTTTGTTCCATTCACAGTTGGACCCCCAATCACAGAACTAAGTGTGGCACACAGACAACTCTCAATAAATAGCTTTGGAAAGGAAGGAAAAATGAAGGAACTGATGTCCAAAACCAGGCCTCACTGCTTACAACAATTATGTGGTCTTTACAAAACCAGGCATTTGGAAGGATCTCTTTGCATTTATAATAATCTCATCATTCCGATTAGCTGTCCTGGTACCACAGCCTGGTACTGAAAAGACAAAGACTGATGTTTCTTATTCATTTGCTCATACTAAAAAATGCTGCCCTTCTGTGGCCATTTAGCTTGTCAGCATTGTAATGCTTGGGAAAGAAAACATTCCTGCTTCTAGAAACCAAACAAAACGTAAGGCTATGCTATTGTCAGGGAGCAGGGAACAAGTGACTGGCGAGACTGGCAGGCCACATTATTTGTGCCCAACTCTGTGTCATTGTATCATATAATGATGCATCTATGAATAGCAGTGTCTACACCTAGCCACAACAGCGCTGCTGTCAGTAGCTTGCTAGCACTGGTCAAATCCTTACACACCTGTGTAAACAATTACTCTATTGTTACAAATAGAACAAGGGATATAATTCCTAACCTTTGTAAAATATTGCAGTGCTAATTTCTCTCATGTTTTCTAGGTCCTGGGCATTCTAGTTTGCTCCGTTCAAGCAGTTTCCCACTCATCAAAGCATGCCCATAAAGAGTTGACGGCACTGTCATCCCAGCATCATTTTCAAAGCTGGCCTATGATAGCTGCATGTGTAGACGTTTATCTAAATCCTTCCCCTAATAGTCTTTTTCAGCCAAATTATACATTTTATGGTCGTTGAAACTAAAAGAATTTTGCTTTCAGGCCATGGATGCAACAAGAAGAAAACCTCTTATTCAATGTGATCTGGGAGGTAGCTAATCAATTTACTGAAAAGTCTAAGTGGGGAAATGTTAAGAAAATAAGCAGACATTTATAAATTTTCTTTCACCTTAGAGCCATGGTTCTCCACCTTCCTAACGCTGTGACCTTAGAGCCATGGTTCTCCACCTTCTGACACCGCGACCTTAGAGCCATGGTTCTCTACCTTCCTAATGCTGTGACCTTAGAGCCATGGTTCTCCACCTTCCTAACACTGCGACCTTAGAGCCATTGTTCGCCACCTTCCTGACGCCATGACCTGTGGATTTCATACTGCCACTAATTTTTTACAGAACTAGCATAGTTTTAGTGTAGAAGCAAAGACAAATATCCATAAATATCTGAAGAGATTACTCAAATCCTTTTCAAGCACATGTCTGTCAAGCTATGTTTTTCTCTCGCACATCACCTGAGAAAGCAGACGAGCAAGGTTTGTAAGAATGTAAAACCAGCACCTCCCTTTTCACAAAGTACTTATTGTTTTAAATATTTTCCTGAAAGTCTTTATTTCTATCACTGGAGCTCAAGGGTAGAATGCTTTCGTCGTATATGTGAGCCCTGGGTTCAAGAAAAAGAAAGGAAGAAAAAAGGCACAAGTATCTTTCCAAAATTAACAGCCTAATAGGATCAATTTTTTATTATAATAATTTTATGTGTAGACCGTTTTGTACTATCATAAATGCTTTTTGAATTACCCATCATGTATATTAGACAGTAGCAGACAATCTATGAAATTTGTATTGCTTCAGATTTGACAAATTACTTGATTAAATAGTGATAAAAAAGAAGTCTGACAATAATGTTGGTGTGTATATTTTCTAGATCTGATTTTAAAATGTCAGAACTACTCAGTTTCATTTTTTCATATAGTTTTCATTGGTATAGATAGTAGATAGAATATAACTATCTGGAAAATACCAATATTTGGTATTAGAAGGCTCACAGAACATATATAGATTTTCCTAGTGTGGTCTAGCTTAGGCTGCTGTAACAAAATGGCTTCAACAGCAGAAATGTAACTTTTGCAGGGCAAAGTCTGAGGTCAGTGAGTCTGCATGATGAGGTGTTCCTGGGAGCTCTCTCCTTGATGGGTGGATCCTGGGCCCCTCTCTGTCTCTCTGTGTTCTCACAATGTTTTTCCTGAGCTTCTGAACAGATGCATCAGGTCAAGAGAGAGCGTTCAAGTGTCTGTTCTCATAAGGGCACTAATTCCATTATGAGGGGCCCATCCCATAACCTCATCTACATCTAACTACCTCTGACATAGTCACACCTTCAAAATTGTCCACATGAGGGCATGATCTTTAGCATGAAATTTTAGGGGGGCATAATTCAAGGCATAGAAACTGTTTATTTCATTGATATAACTACTAAAACAAATGCGTAGAATAAGGAAGCTTAAGTATTTCAATTATTATTTAATAAACATAGGTGATAATTTTTGTTAGTCAGCTATACATAAGAGATAAATATGGGTTTCTCTTTCCCCATATCTGTGCCAACATTTGCTGTTAATAATATTCTTTTTTCCTTTTTCTTTTTAAAGGTTTAATTGCACAGGAGAGATGGCTTAGCAATTGAAAGTACCAGAGTGTAGGAGGGAGGCCGCTTGTTTGTTCCCGGCCACCTGGCTAGCTTAGACCCAAAATAATCACACAGAAACTGTATTAATTAAATCACTGCTTGGCCCATTAGCTCTAGCTTCTTACTGACTAACTCTTATATTAATTTAACCCATTTCTATTAATCTGTATATTGTCACGTGGCTGTGGCTTACCAGGTAAAGTTCCCAGTGTCTATCATGGCTTCTGACTCTGCCCTTCTTTCTCCCATTATTCTGTTTAGTTTTCCCTGCCTAGCTCTGTTCCCCCATAGCTAAGCTATAGGCCCAAAGCAGTTTCTTTATTCATTAACCAATAAAAGCAACACATAGACAGAAGGACCTCCCACACCACCAGAGGACATATCACTACACTATACCTTCAAGGCAAAAATGATTTTACAGATGTGCTTAAGGACTATGTGATGAAAATTAGTAAAGACTGTCATGTGTGTGGGTCCTTAAAGCAAAGAACCTCTGGCAGTGGTTAGGAGATGGAGCTATGGAGCAAAGCAGAGAGACATAATATCATGTTGACAGTGGAGGAAGAGAACCATGAACAAAAGCTACAAAAAAATAAGGAAAAGAATCCTGCCCTACAGTAGAGGAACACAACCCTACTAAAACCATTTTGAGTTATATGAAATTAGAAAATAGTACATAGAATGGTTCAGTTGCCAATAGCTTTTGCCTTGTTAAAATATGCATGCCTAGGCCAATGAGTTCTCAATTAGTAATAATCTGGCTCCAGTGTGTGAATCCATCATGTTTATCTTGTGAATAGCTGCTCTAAAGGATATTATTTTGTGTATTATATGTCTATAATGTACACTGAAATATTATGTAAAACATAAGACCTGCTATGGATGATGCAACCAACTGCCCAAGTGTCAAGCCAACAAAAACACTAAGTAAACCATGAACAGTTAAATAAAATGCAAGCATGATAGTAATCTCATTAAACCTGTAGTATACCTATAAAATATGCTTCATTGCAATTATAAAGACATAAGAATTGTTTTTAAGACAATGGACCTGTGCAAGAATGTGATGGAAGATGTGTTTATTGTTTTATGATTTTCTGTAACCACCTGAGAGGACTACAAGAGAGGCCTTCTCCGTCAGAGTCTACCGAAGGAAGCAATCCTCTGACATACTTTGTCCTCAGAGTTCCATGGTGTAGGAGGTCCTTCTGTTTGTAAGCTAGCCTGGCAGCCAGGGGGGAACAAAGGGCCACCCTCCTCCTGTTACAGTTCTACCTCCCAAACTGTGAGAGAATGCATTTCTGCTGTGTAAGCAATTTATCTACTCTTAGTTAGAGCAGCAACAAACATGACTTAAAGAGTCCAGCACTGAAGCTCCCTAGAACCTGCTCCATTCTTTCTTCATGTTGCTGCCTAACATTTGTTTATCACCCTATACACTTTAATGTGTGATCCACTAACATGAAAAAAAAAAAAGCACAAGACAAGCAGAGGCAACAAAGCTCAATTCTGATTACAGAAAAATTGTAATCAAATTGATATATCTTTTTTCTTCTTAGCGTGAAAATTCTGTATTGGTTATATTTGTATTTGCTGTGATAAAATACCCAACAAAAAGCAACTTAGAGGGCTGGAGAAATGGCTCAGAGGTTAAGAGCACTGGCAGCTCTTTCAGAGGTCTTGAGTTCAATTCCCAGCAACCACATGGTGGCTCCTAACCATCAACAGTGAGCAGGATCTGGTGCCCTCTTTTGGTGTAAAGGTGTACATGCAGATAGAGCACTCACATAAAATCATAAACAAACCTTTTTTTTTTAAAAAAAAAAGCAACTTAGGGTAGGAAGGGATTATTTGAGTACACAGTTCCAAGTTATAGTTCATCACTGTGGGGAAGTCAAGGCAGAATATTGAACAGCAAGTCATGGCACATCCACAGCCCAGAGCAGAGAGAAATAAATGAATGCATACTGCCTTGTACTTAGCTCCATTTCCACACTTACACAGCCAAAGACCCACATCTAGGGAATGGTGCTGCACACAAGGAATGGACTTTCTCAGCTCAATTAAAGTAATCAAGACAATCCCCAGGATATGCCCACAGGCCAATCCAATCTAGACAATCTCTTACTGAGCAACCCATTCTCAAGTTGTTATAGATTGTGTCACATGGACAATTAAAACTAACTATCACAAATACAGAACCAAAGTGAAGCATCGTGCAAGGATGCAGCAAACAGAATCTTACCTACTCAGGACACCCTCTCAGAAATGGCACAGTCATCTGATTCTCCTACTTTAGAAGGATTTATCATAATTCTTCTCTTCCTGTACACAAAACTTCATAAAATCTAGATGCCTTTTGAGAACAGTGAATGGAGTGTGCCTGGTTCTATTCTGAGCATAAATAGAAAATGATGCTGAAACATATCCCATTCCGTCCTGGAAACCTGAAATGTGCTCAATCCTGGACTTGAGCTGCTTTTTAATGGGAAAATAAAAGATACTTTTCAGTGTATTTGGAAAGAAGCATTCTAAACACGAGAATTACAGAATAAAGAGACCACTAAAGAGGGGTGAGGCCCCTCACTGGACATGCTCATGGAAAGCGATAGTAAAACAAGACTCTCTGAAGAAGAATCACGTGTTTATCAAAATGTTAAACACAGTTTTCAAACTACAGATTATTAAATAAGCATTTAAGTTATGACCAGCAGGGTTTAATGGAATCTAATGAAATAGAATGGAATGAAATGGAACAGTAAGATTACAAAACATACCTGTCTTAGTCACTTTCTATTGCTGTGAAGAGACATCATGACCAAAGCCATTTTAAAAAGAAAGCATTTAATTAGGGCTTGCTTACAGTTTCAGCATGGGAGTTCATGATCATCATGGAATGAAGCATGGCAGCAGGCAGACATGGCACTGGTGCAGTAGCTGAGAGCTGATATCTGATCCACAAGCAGGAGGTAAAGAGAGACTGGGCCTGGTGTGGGCTTCTTGAACCTGAAAGCCCTCCTCTAGTGACACACCTCCTCCAGTCAGGCCATACCTAAGCCTTCTAAAACAGTTCCATCAACTAGGGACCCGCTATTTGAACACATGAGCCTATGGGCCTTTCTCACCCAAACCACCACATTCCAGTCCCTGACCCGATAAACTTGTAGCCATATCATAATACAAATGCATTTTTTAGACCAACTCCAAAGTCTCTGTAGCCAACTAAATGAGCTCATGGGGCCATTCTCACTCAAACCACCACGATTAAATTTAAGGGCCATTTTCTCTACTTACACATACACTTTTCATTATATATACATGTATATAATATATTGTGTTATGAAGCAAATTTTGCATTTTTCTGTAAGCCATATTTTAAAAGGTCTGAGTTAGCTGTGTAGTTTGATATCCTGTAAGTAGTTGTGTCCTTCAAGCACAGAGTTTTCCAGCAGAACCTGCTGCTTTGGAGATGCTTGGCTGAAGGTGATGTTGTCCTGACAGTGCAGCAGAGGGTCTGGAGCATATTGGGAGCCTACCATGAGGTCATTACGAAGGAGCCCGAGAAACCAGAGAAGCTCAGAACGTCCAGAGCAGAGAGCATAAGGTGCTGAGCAGTGGTATAAATGCAAGTACACTACCTGTGCTCAGCAGCCAACTTAAGAAAGATAGGATTTATCACTCATATCAAAAACAAGGAGGACATCCCCAGCCTCCAAACAATTCTTTTTTTTCTTAGAAGCACATTACACTTGAAATGAATAATGAAATTATGCTTGTAGCAGCAATGTATTCCAATAATGTTAATGTATTTTATGGTCTGGGACATACTTTCAAAAATTACATACATCTATCTCTATCTAGCTACCTACCTATCTACCTATATATCTATTCTTATATCATCTATCTACCTATCTGTCTGCCTGCCTGCCTGCCTGTCTGTCTGTCTGTCTATCCATCCACCCACCCACCTATCTATCTATCCATCCATCCATCTACCTACCAAACCTACTTATCTAGAACTTTAGCTAGAAGTTTAGCCAACTAGAACTTTCCTTTGTGAATCATTTAAAGATGCTTTGGATTATGTTATTTCATGTTGTGACGAAACAGAATAAACTTAAAAATCATGAGCCAAATTTATGAGCTATCTTCAAAACTCAGAAAAAAACACTCCCCAGTTTTAAATCTAAAGATACCTAAGATTTAGATCTAGTCACATTGAAAGTGAAAGTTGACCTCTTTGTTGAATGAAATCACATTCTCTCATCTTCTCTGACCATGTGGCATGACATCAAACTAGGCTGTCAAACTAGATATAGCCATACTTTAAAGCCTCCACATCAACAGTCAACTAAGGTAAAATACTTCACACAGTTTTTAAAGATTTGACCAATACAAGGCTCAGGGCTCAGTCTCTAGCAATGAAAACAAAGAAACAAAACACAAACACAGCATAAGGGACTAGAGTTAATATATGACTGTAGTTATATGTGTGGGTTTTCTTTATTCTCCTCTTTCCCTTTCTCTAGATTTTTCTTGTAATAGTGGATTCACTGCCAGTGAGACCCGAATGAACTAACAAATGCTCACTACACTGCTCCAAGTTCAAATCACAACTTGCAGATCATCAAGTTTCCTTTTCCATCTGCTAGAACCCCCTACTCCACCATCCCTCTAGGCAGAGACAGCATGATGTTTCCTTTGGCCTTTAACGGCAGAAAAGGAGCTGAGGGTGCCCATGTGGCTGTGGTGCATACACAGCTGCGTTGCCCATGTGGCTGTGGTGCCCACATAGCTATGGTGCCCATGGCTACAGTGCCCACATGGCTGTGGTGCCCACATAGTTGTGATGCCCATGGCTGCAGTGCTCACGTGGCTGTGATGCCCACATAGCTATGGTGCCCAAGGCTGTGGTGCCCACATGGCTGTGGTGCCCACATAGCTATGGTACCTGTGGCTGCAGTGCCCATGTGGCTGCAGTGCCCATGGCTACAGTGCCATCGTGGCTGTGGTGCCTGACTTCTTCTCATTCTTCCAGCTGTTACTCACTAGTGACTTACTGTCGCAGAACCACTTTAATTAAATCTGACCTTTGAACTTCCCTTCTAAATATTTTTCACCATCCACAAAAAATCATGCATATTATATTTAAAGGCACATTTCCTATTTCATAATGTTTCCTGGTGACAACTCTGTATGTATGCTGAAACAGCTACACACACACACACACACACACACACACACACACACACACGCAAATAGAAGAACTGAAAATAAAGCCTGGGGAGGTGAGCTCAGCAATGTCTCGAGAGTCCACAGGCACCTTAAAGCTCAGTATATCCAAAGCCTGTTCTCAGAATACTCCAACAGTTCCAAGTATTATAAGCTCAGTGATGAACCCTCTCATTCTTCCAGCATCTGAAAACTAAATTCTTTGCCCCCTGTGGGTCCCAGATATAACTATCCATTCTCATCAATGTTAACTCCGCATCATGGGATACCAGGATTCTATGTGAATAATCTACAGAGCCCTAACGCTTTCCAGTTTGACCTCTCACCTACTCCTATATGTGAGCAGAGACTGTACCCAAAACACAGATTGCTACATGAGAAAACACCAGCCAATTCTGTCTCAGAACGGAAGATCGACCATGCATCTGCAAGATCAGAGCTGAACTAGGTCAAGCCACAGCATCTAGTGGAGTTGCCCACTGAACCACCGTGGGTGTGGAGTCAGCAACACTCAGACTGTGAGAATGCAGGCAGGGCAAAGAGTCCACGTTCTTCCACAAAGTGGAAAGAAAATGAAGGGTGCAGACGGAGTGAAAAATGACCAAAGATGGGGCTGAGTGTGGCTCAGAGGTGGAATGCTGGTCAGCAACGCCCTCATTACCTCCTCAGCACCTACCCAACTCACACATTCACACCCCAGAATAGGAGCAGACAAAAGCCGGATGTTGTGGCATGCACCTGCAGTGGCGGTACTTAATGGCTAATGGAGAATCACTCCAGAAGTTCAAGATGAAACTAGAAAATAGGGAGACAGGTCATCCCCACTCCCACACCACAAAACACAGTGTGTCAAGATTTCACCTTCACTGAACGAGTCAGAAGCAGGGTAAGATCACTGTAGAAGGCTCTCTCTTGCTTTCTGTCTCTCTGTCTCTCCCCCTTCCCCCGATAGAGAGGCTGTGACTGGGATCCCCAGTTCTTGACTTGTATTATAGCTGCCACACATTGTTCATTTGGCATTCTTTTATTTTGCAGTGAAAATGTCACGCACACACACATCAGATCATGTCACCTTCCTGTTAAACCCTTCAAGGGCCTCACAGTGCTCTTAAGAAGAGTCCCAGCTCCTTCACATGGTGCAGTGGGTCTTACAGCAGCTGCCTCCGGACTCAAAACATCACAGCAGACCCCTCCTTCCCGTCGTAAATTTTCAGTTCCTTAAAAGCACCCTTGCATTGCTTTCTTGCATTGCCAGGCTGCTAGGCATCAGCTGCTTTTGCCTGGGACAGTCAGGCATGGTTCTCTGCTCCTGTCACTTGATTTTTGTTCTTGTCCCAGCTAGAAAGTCTTCCCCCTTGGCTTCAGGCCTCAGCCAAGCACTTCTCAGGTCTTTCCATCAGGCCTGAACTTGGCTGATGATACTGTCATCTGCATCAATATTGTCTATTAGTGTCTCTCTTCTGTCAAAACCTAAGAACCCTAGGCAAGGCGGGTGTGCAACTTGTGCTTATGTTTATGGTCACTACTTAGCAAAACGCTTAAAATTGAGTGTGTTGGTGATTAGCTTGCATGAAATAATGTATTTATTACAAATGAAAATGTATTTGTTGGCATTAATTTGTAAAAGGGTAAACACAAAAGCAAGGGAACAGAGCTCACAGTAACATACAGCTTCGCGTCACACAGTTGTTATGTGACAGTTTCCCTGGAGAGAGCCAACGCGACTACTCACCCCAGAAAGAGGGTCCACAACAAAGTAATGATTGCACCTATTTCCAAATTGGTGAGCCAATGAGCTGCTGTTGGGGTCAGTAGCAGGAGTACAGATGACTCAAAAGCAGCTGCTGCACCACCAGAAAGTGCACCCTAACATGGGTGATGTGATGATTCCCTGGGGCTCTATCTGCAGCTCCACAGTTCTCGGAGATCTCCACACACACCCACAGGTCCCTGGAGCTCTTCATATACACCCACAGCCGTGGAGCACTTCACAGACACCCACGGGTCCCCGGAGATCTCCACACAAACCCACGGGTCCCCGGAGCTCTCCACACACACCCACAGGTCCCCGGAGATCTCCACACACACCCACAGGTCCCCGGAGCTCTCCACACACACCCACAGCCGCGGAGCACTTCACACACACCCACAGTTCTGGAGTTCTTCACACAGACAAACAGGTCCCTGGAGCTCTGCACACACACACACACACACACACACACACACACACACACACACACACGGTCCCTGGAGCTCTGCATGCACACACATACACACACACATGCACACACACACACGGTCCCTGGAGCTCTGAATACACACACACACACACACACGGTCCCTAGAGCTCTCTCTACACATACACAGAGAGAGAGAGAGAGTCAGTCAGTCTCTAGAGCTCTACACACACACACACACACACACACACAGAGAGAGAGAGAGAGAGAGAGAGAGAGAGAGAGAGAGAGAGAGAGAGAGTCCCTGGTGCTTTACACATAGGCCCACAGACCCTAAAGTTCTCTATGCAGTTCCAGTGTAAACATCTCCGCCTCCGCCCACAGCAACTGTTGACCCTGCTTTATGCTGCTGGGTAGGGAACCTCAAAACTCTTCCAAGTTTTTGTTCTCTGGCACATGTGACCTTTTTTTTAACCACCCTGCAGCCTTGGAGCCTTCTGCAGAGTATGTTACAATTTGGTCAGTTATTTCAATTGGGAAGAACATACTTTTAGCAAGAGTGTTTCATTAACTCATTGAATCATCTAACCTACAAATGAGATAAACATATTATTTAACTCCAACTTACAGAACAGGAACTGATCTGAGAAGCTAAGTAATAGGCTCAAGGTGCCAGAGCTTGAACATATGCAGACAGTCTGGCTCTGTAGTCCCAGGCCTGCACTACAATGACATAGAACCTCCTAACATGGAACATCACAAACCATTCTCTTCAAAGGCAGGAGGAGGTGGTTTTAAAGTGAACACACCAAAGCTTTGCAATGGGAACACATATAAGATGAAGGACTCCAAGGCCCAAGGGTTCTCGGAAGAGAGAATACTGGAAGAGCATTGCAAAGGTTCTCAGGGAACCCGAGACCCTGAGAAGGAGCGCGAGCAAATCCTGACAGTCCTGCCACCTGTTTTTGGGATTCCAGGTGACAGACTAGACCGAAGACTGGTGCCAGCTGGGCCTTCAGAGTGAAAGTGGGGCAAATACACACGAGCAGTCACAGTGTGCAAGTCAACAAATTACATTCCCAGCTGCATGAAGCCTTGGAATTTCTGCTTTTGGCAAACCCATTCGGAGCCAAGTCACTTCTTCCTTCAGTGTCACTTAGAGGTGTCTGCAGCAGGTAAACTATGTTAGGTCCTCTGGGCCCTCAGTAAGTGGCTAGGCCAATGAGGAAGACTGGCACGGCCACCAAAAGCTATACTTCAGGTGAGACATCCTACAGAGCATCTGAAGGCACTGTCTGGGTAGAGGCAGAGCCTAGATGTTTCTGGAAAGGAGTTTCTTTGGGACATATACTCAGGATCAAACAACCAAATGTATGCTCTAGTTCTTAGCACAAACCAGTGTGCTAAATTAAAACAAACAAACAAACGAAACAAAACAGTCAAGAGAGCTCCAGGAGATGAGGGGCTAGATACTCATCACGGAGGAAGCAGTTAAGCCTAGCCGTGGAGTCTGATAGTCTTGGAAGTAAAGATATTATGGGTGAGTCTGGCTTTCTGCAAGTAGAAAACTTATTGCTCAGGCCCAGGTCATACTTGAAGATGGCAGTGCAAGCTGTTTCAGGGGAGACAACATGACAGTCACTAAAACAATAAAATTACAAAATGCTTGAAAGTAAGAAGAAGACAGAAAAGCTGCTCTTTCCGGATGAACACATTTTGTGGTGAGGGTGACAATTCACCTTCATTCAATAACCACAGAACCAACCTCAACAAACTGCATTCAAGAGTCAAGGAAGAACAGTGGGAGGAAGAGGGAAAACAGGCGTGGGCAGAGCGCAGCAGGACACAAGTGGAGGACCGTGAATTTGTAACAGCCGCATGGGCTGTAGTGTGGAGGCCTAACAACAATAAACACCAAGGTATTCGTAGAAGATTTAACTGTCTGTCAGCTTCCACAGCATGATGAAATACCTAACAAAATCACCTCATGCAAAGGAAACGATTAGCTCACAGCTTCGGCTTACAGTCAGTCACCGGCCCCACTGTTCTGACCTCTGGTGAGGGAGAACATGACAGTGGAAACTGTATGGTACAGTGCAACGCTCATGCCCTGTATGGTACAGTGCAACGCTCATGCCCTGTATGGTACAGTGCAACGCTCATGCCCTGGCGGGTGGAAACAGACAACGAGGAAGGGGCTGAAGTTCCAGGAAAGCCTTCCAGGGCATGCCCCACGTGATTTCCTCCAACTAGTTAGGCTCTACTTCCTGAAGTGTTCAGCACTCCCCACAGTGCTACCACTTGAGGGCCTCCACCATGTGAACCTTAGTGGTTAGCTCAGATCTAATCTACAACACCCATGAGCCCTTGTGACAGCAGGGCCAGGGGCAGGGGCAAACAGTCATCTGCCATACGGTGATATGGGCAAGTGAGGCAGATTAAGTGGACACAAGAAACAGATACTGCCATAAAAAAGACCTGTAAAAAAGTGAATACAGTGATATGGGCTCAGTGGAGCCAATGAGCACACCTGTACCATTATCAACAGACCCAACGAACACACCTGTACCATCATTAGCAGATCCAATGAGCACATCAGCATCATTTCAACAGATCCAATTAATGCACCTGTACCATCATTAGCAGATCCAATGAGCACACCTGTACCATTACCAACAGATCCAATGAGCAACAGCATCATTATCAACAGATCCAATTAACATACCTGTACCATCATTAGCAGATCCAATGAGCACACCTGTACCATTACAACAGATCCAATGAGCACATCAGCAACATCAGCAACAGATCCAAGAGCACACTTGTACCATTATCAAGAGATCCAATAAGCACACCTGTTACATCACCAGCATCAGCAGTTATTACAAATATCCATTTAGCATTATAAGACTGCACTAACGGCAAAGCCACAATGTCAGAACGGAGTTCTCATTTCATCCAATAGGCAAACCTAGTGTTTAATTTTCACTGCACTTTTTAAAGATCTCTGTGAAGTGTCATTACAGATATATTCAGTACCCGCCAACTAACATTTTCCCCCTCAAGATAGGAAATAAAGAATGCATAAAATCCAAAAATCAAGCTTGCCAAAATTTTGTTAGAAAACATTTAAAGAATATCTTTAAATGTTTATATGTAAAGACAGTGCAGAATTTTATACACACGTTACCTGTACAGAATGTACAAAGTGAGAGACTCCACTACAAAGAAAGGTGGCTTCTTCTGGCCCTAAGCACAACTCCCTGTGGCAATTCAGAAGATCCAGATTGCATTTAAACAGGCAACAAAGGGAGGAAAGAATTTAACATTAAACAAAGAACAGGTCCTACAGAGAAAAGCAACTTTGCATTTCTTTCCAAGTGAGTGTGATTACAGCTACCATCAAATACCTTAAATTTAGGTAGAAAGGGGATTATTGAAAGAGTTTTATCCTCACCTGCATTTGAAATAGATGGAGAACAGTTTAGAGTTCAAGGTGAGTGAGCAGCAAGAACTTAGGGGTGACTAAGCATCCTATATATAGGGAGAGGGTGACTTCACACAAGTTCAGCTCTTCTCCAAGGATGCTCAGCTCTCCTTCACCTGCCAACCTGACTGGGCTTCCTCTGCAGCTTGTGGGTCCCCTCTGGCCCACAAATCCACCTCTAGTGATGCTGGTCAGCAGCAACCTGCTCACTAAATGGCAGTCAAGAAGGGACTCTCCAGTGTCCAGGGTCCTACTGCTCGAGATCCTGTAAATTTTAAAGAAACTGACCAACGTACCCGACTCAGAGCCATCTGCTCTCAGCTTCCAACGATCTAAGCCTACACCAAATGAGAAAACTGTCACAGAAATGTAAGAAACAGGAAAGAGAGTGGTGGAAAGAGTGAGGGGGAAGGGCGAGAGTGAAGGAAACCATGAATGAGAAAAAGCCAGCACCCGAGGCTGGGTTTCTGACAGCCCAGCGTTTGTTTCCACCAGTCCGCTTTAATGGATTCCAGGTGTCTGCTGGGCAAACCTCCCTGCCGCTCTCACTGGAAGGTCATGAGAGGAAAACCTATCTTTTCCCTCACAGGGCTGTGGCTCCAGGCATTGGGGCCCAGCTACTCCCTCCCGCTTTTGATCCTCAGCCTTAGGCTGCAGTTTAAAAGAGGAAAAGGCTTGAGAAGCAGCAGAAAGGCGTTGCATTTGGAGCCCCGCAGGCAAGGGCTGAGACAGGCCCCACAGGGCATCTTGGTACACACAGCCGCTAAACCGACTGGTTCATTGCAGGGCGAGAGATCTTTTTCTTTTTTCTATCTCCTTATATAGGTGCTTTACATTATTTTACAAATACACCCTAAGATGTCAGAAGCTTGTCATCCATAAGCAAGGATTTAATAATCTGTTGTAGAAGGAATAAAAAAAAGTACAACTACTTCTCTGTCCAAAAGTTCAACTTTTGTTCTTTCCCTCCCCAATTTTCTGGATCCCCTGTAGCCAACTGGCTCCAACACAAGAGTGAAGTCATTTCTTTCCTCTGTGATTTATTTTCTGTCTCATGATAAAGAAGAAAAACACTATAAGGCAAACTCCTCAAAAACCCAACTCCAGAGCACCAGAGTGGTTATAATGGAATACTGTGCACCCAAGGCTTGACAGTGTTGCAGTGTGACTTCTTCCTGTATAACACAAATAGTAAATTTTTAGCAAAACCAAGTGCCAACTACATAATCTCAAGAGTTTTTTGTGCATTGCTTTGTCCCCATCGTGAGCCATCATGGCTGCAAAGAGCCATCTACATTCTACACGTGAAAAACCATGTTTACAGCAGCTATAAAATCAGCCAGAGGACATGCGGCTAATTACAAACAGCAGAGCCAGGGCAGAGGACAGATCTCCTCTGAGATGAATATGTCAGGCCCGTTTCCCCTGGGTTGACAAGTTAGGAGGAAACCACCCCCAATCCCGCTCCTGGGAAATACACACTGGATGCTTCCCAGCTATCGACTTCGACTTGAGTAAATCCCCTCCGTTACAGTCGTATCTTAAATCTCTTTTCAATGCATCCATCTCCACATATGATTAAGTGGAACATGGTAAACTCACACTTTTCTGAAGTGATTAGACAATGGTGGACTCCAATAAGCGAGTGAGCCTTTTGTCTTATTCGCATCAAGTTCTAGACCACCAAATGCATATAACTGAGCAGATCAAGCTCAGAGCAGTCCACCAACCTAAGACTTAATGAGACACATTACACAAAGGGATGCCGCCTGGCAGACAAGCATGCTGTCATTTCATTTTCCTATCATACGATAAAGTCTACTAAAGAATTCAACTAGCCCAGGGGAAAACATGGCTGGCTAAATCATGCATCTACTCCATTCCTCCTCCTCTGTCCATGCAGGTTTTAGTGAAATTTGCTCAGGGCAGCCTCCATGAAGGGAATCTATGCATGCACCAAACAACATAGTTCCTGTTCTCTGCCCAGTGCTGCGTGAAAAGCATCAACACAGCTCATCAAAGGATGAGCTGTCAAAGGATGCACACATCAAAGGATGTTTATGAAAGTACTGAGTCTTTGTGAAAATCTAGAAAATTCTTTATGATCTCTGGGTCAGGAATAATTGTCCTTTTACAGAGCAACTGACCTGATTTTTATTTTCATGGACACTCTAAACTTCAAAACTAAGGAAGCCTATCATCTTGTTGCTAAATAAATAAATAAAACAAATCAGTCTCAGGGTCCTCTTGTGAGCCACCCATGGTCACATTGTGATGCGTTTTAGTGGCTCTTAGTCCTCTCCCAGTCTGTTTCCCAGCTCTTCACTGGCATCTCCCTCAGCTACTTTCAGTTTGAGTCTTGTATTAAGTTTCTTTAATTTGGGCAAAGGGTTGTGGAATGAAGGCACAGCACAGGCAAGCACAAGTAAGCAAACAAAAATGCACACACATTAAGGAACTTTTTAGAAAGACAGAGTAATATGTGCTGACCCTAAAGTCTCTCTGAATTGATCTTTATGGAAATCCATGTAAAATTTCTATGAAACACTTTTTAAAGTATTATTTTCCAGGCTTGAATTTAAACCCTTAACGGAAAAATTATTTTGTTTATGTATAGTACTTCTATGGTTCTTAAATCATATTTTGTTTAAGTTTGTGTGTATGCATGTATGTCCATGCCTTGGCATACATGTAGAGGTCAAAGGACAACTTGTGAGAATCAGTTCTTTCCTTCCACCATGTGGATTTCAGAGTTCAGGTCATCAGGCTTGGTGGAAACGCATTTACCTCTGAGCCATCTCAAAGGCTCGAAATAGCATATATTAATTAATCAAGTTTACGAAGTAAGCTACACACAACCTTGGCATTACCAAAAACATGAAGACAGAAGAGACTTCCTGGGAAGGATGTGGTTGCCTCCACACAGGCAGAGAGAACAAACAAGCAAGCGCGTCTTCTTGTGGTGCCCAGGATTAGAGACCCACAGGAGTACACGCATTTCTCAACCACCCTGCCATCGACAGTCTTTCAGACTCCCTTTCCACTGCATGGTATAGGTGGGAAAACATTATAGTTACATCACATTTTCAACTTAACTTTTCTTTCACAGTGGCTGCAGAGACCGAATTCTTTTTTTATTGTTGTTGTTATTTTGAGACAGATTTTCTCTGTGTAGCCCTGGCTGCCCTGGAACTCGCTCTGTAGGCCAGGTTGGCCTTAGACTCTGTCCAAATCTGCCTTCCAAGTGCTAGGCGTAAAGGTGAGTGCCACCATGGCTGAAATTCTAAAGTCACTCTATGGATGTGAACCTTTAAATCTCTTTACTAACATTCAATGGATTCAGTAAGTATGATGGTTCATGATGTCAATTTAACAGGCTCAACGAGATGAGCCTCTGGACTGCTTGTGAGGGGTTCTCTTGATTAGGTCCATTGACACGGGCAGACCTACCCTTAAAGTAGTGGCACCATTCTGGATGAAGGTTCAAGACTGCATACAAGGGAAGAGGCTAGCTGACCATGGCACCCATCATCCATGACCAGCTGCTGCTTTCTTGTCTTCCTCATCATGATGAGCTGTACCCTCAGACTATGAGTCAAAGTAAACTCTTCCTCCACATTGCTGCTTGCCAGGCGTTTCAGCACACAAAGAGGAAAGTACCACAGCTTTAACATTAAACCAAATACACCCCATTAGTACTTTCCCTCAAGCCCTCCATCACAGCCTTACCACTAGGTTCTTGTACACACAAAGGATCCCAGAAAACAAATGCTGCCCATTTTAAAGGAGTGTTGTCAAAGGCAATGGAGAACAATTTGAATAAAGGTGATAAAAATCTCTAAACAACAAAAAATCCTATTTCCTTCTTAAAAACCTATAAATATTACACACCAATCAGGGCCTATGTCCTAGGTGAAAACAGCAGAGGCAATAATTAGCACCAGCTGTCATTATTCTTCCAGCCTTATTACATGACAAGAACTTTCAGAGAACTTGTACTGGTCGCCTCACTTAATCCTACTAATGACCCTGTGAGGTAGACATGCTACTGCTGTTATGTTACACACCAGGGTTGCTAAGGCCCAAACAATACAGAGCTCAGGATGCGGGCAGAATGTCTCCAGAGTTGGCCCCTGTGCCCTGCTATTCCCCTAAGTCATGCATGAAAACCTTACAGCATTATCCGCATGCTCAGAAGCACCCACTGTAAGATTCCTCATCCCAGGTACAAACTAAAAAACTACTGGGCCATTTCTTCAACCCTGAATCCACATCACTAGCACAGTAGATGCTCAAAGTGTCAGTTGATTAGGTGAAAGAAGTATAATTTAGTCAGTTTTCAAAAGAAATTTTCTTTAAGGAAAATGGAAAATATGTTCTACATATGAAGCCATTGTAGGAATTTTTAATCCTGTGATATTTATTACTGATTTTAAATACAGCCAGTCTTTTTTTTCTGAAATGGATAGGTGCACACTATATCCGAACTAACAATGACAACATTCACAGTATACTTTTTGTATACAATGAAGAATAGGATTAAACTGAGCAATTTAAGGAAAGCTAACCGGAATATAAAAATATTTAGTCATGTTTTAAGTTGCATAAAATGATGATGTTCAACCACACACCTAAATGAATATGTAAAAGTCTAGGTTTGAATGCAACTATTTGTAAGTAGCCAACATTTCTATAAGAGCATTAAAAACCACAAAAAAGGGATCAATTATCTAGAACTAAAACCCAGATATCAAAGTTCACTTTCAATTTCTAACCCCAGCTTAGCCTGATCAAGAGAAAGTAGTCCTACTAAGTGACAGACTGGCTTTGGTCACGGGGTAACAGCATAGTTAGGAGATCTCTTCCCAACTCTGCTGATCAGCAAATCTGTACTTGCAGAAACTATGTGAATGCTAAAATTTGTACTTGAAATTATTTATTTTCCTTCTTTTGTCAGAGAAGGTATTCAATCCTAGTGACAGTGTTCACTTATTAAATACATACACCCAGATGTGTATACTATGAAACTGTACAATTTTACTAACACTGTTATATTTGTGCTTTAGAAATTTCAATACAAATACTTTTTTAATCTCTTAGTCTGTTGTGTGATGAAACAGGCTTTTTTGCAGTAACTGTTTTTCTGGGGCATTTCACAAGCACCAGCATCTATGGAAAACATAAAGTCTATAGTAGAGCAAACAGGGACAAAAAGGGGTTGCTTTTTTTTTCTATCTAGTATAATATTAAGTTACTGTCACATTTGATAACGACATCTTGTTGCTCAGATTATCAGGCGTGTTTTCATACATATTTCATTTCCTTTCTTGGTGTCAGAACTGGAATGCAGTCTGATGCAGGTGACTCTAGGTCAGAACACATGACACGCACAGCTAATGCCTGTTTGGGACAAGTCACATCAAAATGCTTGATCCAACCTAAAATATCATAAGCTTCAGAATGACCACATGTATTTATAGAATAATTACATAATTTTACAAATTACGATACCACTGTTCTTGAATAATTTTGTCCACTACGAGACATCAGTTATCATAGGGCTGCAAATTGCAACGGCTCTTCTGTCACACCAAGATGTGCTTCATGTAAGATACACTCACCCACGGGACGGCTACAGATGTCCTTAAGCCTTTAAAACCAGTTCTCTCCAAGCCTATGACAAGTGGCAGCTTACATAGTTTTAGGACCATGTTTCATACAATTTGTAAGCATTTTTAGCAACTGAGCTGTGAATGTGTATTAAGCTAGAGTTTGGGAAAAAAATACCTATGGAATCCCGAGTTTAGTCAGCTCAAACCTCATCTTTTAAAAAGCAGATAGATAGAAACACGAATTATAAACAAATTTAAGTAACCAAAAGGAAACAGGAAGTTGGTTCTTGAATCTTAAACTCCTGAAAAGTAAACCATGAGATAAGCGGAATTCTTCACACATGTGTACTGTAGCATTCGTTTTCCCACAGAGTTGGGCTCTCTGATGATTCTTAAATAGACTCTTGTTTATAAATTGCCAGTCAATCCCATCACAATGACTTTTATCTCCTGATTATCATAAAGTGCACATACATGCTAATTGACTGAAATGCCTTATAGGCAAAACGTTTCAGTCAATTTGAGGTGTCAATCAAAAGCCCAACATGAAACAATAAGAAACAGTCAAGTATCATGTGACGGTGTTCTGCTCCAAGAAAGAGCATGCGCAGGATCACAACCAAGTTGAAAAGTCCGTGAGCCTAGTGACCCTGTAGCCACCCTAACATGAGCACAACATGCTCTTTGCTCACATGGTCATGGGGATGCTGGTGTAAAGAAGCCTACTACACTGTCAATCACATAAAAGTTAGCACATATAACTGTCTATAGGGCACAACGTCTGATAAGCAACTATGATACTGATTTACGGGTTTATGAAATGCTTATTATTAATATATTATTTTAGAGGGTACTCCTTCCACTTACATACAAAACTAACCATGGACATGCATACTGTGTTATGCAGGCAGCAGCCTCCTAGGTTTAACACATATCTTGCGCTTGAATTCATTTATACTGTTTGCTCATCCTGGCCCTAGGAGCAACAAGCTACATCCTATATAAATGACAACTAGGTTTGTGTAAATATATTCCATGATAGTCAGGCAAGGTCAAAATCACTTAGTGATGCTTTCCTCAGAATATGACTCCATCCATAACTGTAAATGTATATTAAACAATGCAGAAAGAACTCTCAGCTATTAACATGATACTGGTTGCTCAATTCTGCAACCCCCTCCCCCAGCACACCTTTGGTTAAGCTGCCTTTCAACATGCCCCTTCTAAATTGAAACATGTTAGGCCTTTTGAAACTGTTAGATATCCTTCCTTCCTTTCTTAAATTGAGACAGATGCTCAAGTATCAAAAGACCAGCCTCACATTCACTTTGTATCAAAAGACCAGCCTCACATTCACTTTGCAGTTAAAGATGACCTTGGGTTTCCACTCCTCTATCTCCATCTCTTCTGTTGGATTTAAGAGCATGTAACACCACCCCTGGCGTATTCGGTGGCAGGACCAACCCCAGGACTTCATACACATGCATGCTAGGCAGTCATTCTACCACCAGAACTAGATCCTTACCACTTGGATCATTCCTTTAAGTGACAAGGTTAACACAGTAAGAAGGAAAAGACAAAAATCTACCAACTAGGCTGCGCTGCCATCCTTTCCATGTAGTCTTTGGCCATGTCTCGGGCTTCAATGTTCTCAGGATACAGCACGCAGAACATTGCCAAGGCACCCAGGTTATTTCCGTAGATCTCATTCCAGCGAGCACTGTACTCCTTGTGATCCCAGGGAGGGAGGTACTCCAAGGGGTTAGACAGCATGGTGTGCACAGCCTCTGTGAGCCGAGCGGCGATGTGCTCATGGGAACTGGCAGCCCTTAGCTGGAGCTCTGCCACCTCTCTCCTGGAGAAGTACAACATCGGGTGACTGTCATAGTTGGCATTAGTGAAGGGAATCATAACTTCCGTGTTCTCGTCGGTAATGTAGGCTGACACAAAGCAAAGCAAATATATGAAAAACACACTGGGGGCACCCCGTGTGTGAGTCCTCATTGTGGCATCAGATCTCCAAATCTCCAAGGCAGCCAAACCATCTTCGAACGATCCTACAGGAGACACACAGGATAGAGCATGTCAGTCACACCTGGTGGAAGTGCACATCAGACAGCTATCTAACTTCCTCTAAAGACTAAACATTGAAAAAGTAATCTTATGAATTTTTAACATGCAGCAAAAAGTTAAATTAGGGAGAAACTTGCTAGAACCCAGTTAGGTATGATATTATAGACATAAGCACACACTAGCAGATGGAATTCATCATGAAAACACAACTTTGGACTTATGGAGAAGGGAAAATTATGATGTTTCTCTCATAAATTATCAGAAAGAAAAGTTGAGATTTTTTATGGTATTTTAGACATTAATACATAAACCACAATAACCAAAAGGCTGTGGTAAACCATCTGTCTTCTGGAATTCTGAGAAGGCATTGAGAAATGGGAGGAAATCCTGTGTTTCTTAATCCAGCCTCCTTCGCCACAATGATGTCCCTCATCTTCACATTTTACACTCCAAACCAGGCATTGGGATTGGCATGTCTGTGGGAGCCTAAGCGGACAAAATAGTTTGAGCAAGGTTGACCACCCTCTTTGAGGCAGCAGAAGGTGGGCTAGAGAAGACAGAAGAATCTGCCCACAGATTCCTGGACTGACGTCAGCTTCCCCGAAGTCCAGACTTAGGGCTCTGGGGCTGGGAAGTTGGCATGCCTTCATTCAGAAAAGAAAATCTCAGTGTGGAAAGACTGGATGACTAGTGGATGCTCTTTCCTCTCATTATTTCCAACCTCTGTATGATTTTTCATTTTGCATATAGGATTTTGGTGCCACTCAGTAACTTAGATAATTGAAGCAGGCTCACATATTACTTTATCTAGTTGTTCTTTATAGCTCTTTCTTCCCCCCAGGTGACATATTTGTGCACTAGCAAAAAGAACAACCTTCAAACAGAAGCACACACATGCACAAAGGAAAAAAGACACACACACACACACACACACACACACACACACACCCTCAGCATTGTCTATGTCCCACATCTGGGATAAAGCAGGCATAAAATCCCTCAGAGAAAAGTCAGGGAATTCCTAAAATTCCTATGAGGGGAAAGGTTAGAGAAAGCAGGCCAGAAAAGAAAAAGTTTTATGTAAATAATGAACAGTGGTTTTCAATTATTAAAAGGAAAAGCTGATGGTGAACCCAAGTGATTTTTTTTTCCAAGGAAAAGTAGCCTCATCCCAGACAGATGAGAGAAAAATAAAAATGTGATGCCAAATTTAATCCACATTCTCAACTTGCTCCATCTCCCACAAAGCAAAGCATGGCATCTCTTTCTTATTTTGGTAGTTTTTATTCTTTAGTGTTCTTAGAATATAAATACATATATGAGAAAACATAATGGCAGGGGTTTGGTGACTCATTTTAAGTTCAAGAACAGAATTTCTGATGAATAAAAAATATGAATATAGTCATACTAAATCAGATCTATAAAAGAGAAATGACTCCTGGGCTCTGGCAGTATTATGTCTAGCACCCAATGCTTCAAGGCGGCTGGCTAGATCCTTCACGGTCAGAAGACCCAGCCAAAAGAAACAGTCTTCTGTGGTTACACAGAGGAGGGTGCAGTCTGTGGCAACACAGAAGTGGCTGGAGTGAAGGAACGCTCATCCCACCCCACACCCCCAACAGGGGATTGTCTTTTGCTTCCCTCAAGAGAACAATACTGCTAGCATTTTTTTTTAAAGCACGAGTGTGTATGAACCTTCTAAATCAAGACAGGATGCTGTCATCAGTGCAATTAGCACAATGGGGAAATCAGGCATCCCGGGTGAGGACAGGTTGGAAGCTCTTTTTTAATTGGCCCCATATGCACACAGTTCCGATTCTCTCAAAAGCTGGGTTTTTCAGAACATGGTACAGCAGGAATGGGGTGACTCAGGCTACTGGGGAGAGGGAAAGAAGATTATGTAGAGACCAGAATATTTCCATCTCAAGTTTTGGTACAAACATTCCCCTAACATGACAAATCCTGGTAGGTTTTATTTGCTGTTTCCTCTTCCCCACTGCACACCACATACTACCTAGCCTACCCAGGCAGTTCACTGAGATAGCAGAGGCTATTTATCCTAGAGTCCTGAAAGACTGTGGGTGGATCATATCCTACTCAATCAAACTCATCCTGTGACCCCAGCCACTTTTGCCGCTATGCCTCCAGTTGTTCCAGACTTGCCTGCATCTGCCTAAACAATAAAAGAGGTTCCAGAAACAAACAGAGCCCAGTCAAGACTTTGGATGCTATCTCCTTCTGTGAACTATTTTGGAAGTTTCCTCAGGTACTTCTCTGCATTCATTAGAGGGCAGAAGAGCAAAAAGGCTGGGATTTGCTACACTTTAAAACCTGCTGGGAAAATTGCTCAGGCCAGTGCAGAACCCACAGACATCTGCACAAAACACATCAACGGATGGGCTAAGGAGCAAGGGCCTGGCATTTACCAGCCACAAATTACATGTTGCCTTCCTAATGTCTCACACAATGTGTCGGGTTCCTACCACCCTCCCAGCTAACAAGACCTTCCTTTACCTACCCACAGTTACTCCTAGGCTGGCACAAATGAACATGCTAGCCAGGTTCAGCTATCTACACATCTAGTCTCCCAGAAGCCAGGAATGCTCTCTGCACATGTGGAGCTCGGCACTGAATCTGGCACCTGAATATTCAGACACCACCTCAGAACTAAATTCCAGCTTGGGAGTTGGTAAAGTCTCACCACTAAAATG
>PVIU01009014.1:0-79389 GCA_004026605.1 Ondatra zibethicus | reverse complement strand
TTTGATGTTAGCTATTGGCTTGCTGTATATTGCTTTTATTATATTTAGATATGATCCTTGTATCCCTAATCTCTCCAAGACCTTTATCATAAAAGGGTGTTGAATTTTGTCAAATGCTTTTTCAGCATCTAATGAAATGATCATATTGTTCTTTTCTTTCAGTTTATTTATATGATGGATTACATTGATAGATTTCCGTATGCTGAACCAGCCCTGCATCTCTGGGATGAAGCCTACTTGATCAAAATGGATGATTTTTTTTGATGTGTTCTTGCATTCTGTTTGTCAGTATTTTACTGAGATTTTTGCATCTATGTTCATGAGTGAGGTTGGTCTGTAATTCTCTTTCTTGGTTGCGTCTTTGTGTGGTTTTGGTATCAGGGTAACTATAGCTTCATAAAAAGAGTTTGGCAATGACCCTTCAGTTTCTATTATGTGAAACACCTTAAGGAGTATAGGTATTAGCTCTTTTTTGGACGTTCTGGTAGAATTCTGCCTTAAAACCATATGGTCCTAGGCTTTTTTTGGTTGGGAGGAATTTGATGACAGCTTCTATTTCATCGCGACTTATAGGTCTATTTAAATTGTTCACCTTGTCTTGATTTAATTTCGGTATATGGTATTTATCTAAAAAACTGTCTGTTTCTTTTACATTTTCCAATTTTGTGGCATACAAGCTTTTATAGTAACACCTAGTGATTCTCTGAATTTCCTCAGTGTCTGTTGTTATGTCCTCTTTTCATTTCTGATTTGTTTAATATGAGTGTTCTCTCTCTGCCTTTTGATTAGTTTGGATAGGGGTTTGTCGATCTTGTTGATTTTCTCAAGGAACCATCTCCTTGTTTCATTGATTCTTTGGATTGTTTTCTGTGTCTATATTTTGTTGATTTCAGCCCTCATTTTGATTATTTCCAGTCTTCTACTCCTCCTGGGTGAGTCTGTTTTTTTTTCTAGAGCTTTCAGGTGTGCTGTTAAGTCACTAATGTGTGCTTTCTCCATTTTCTTTATGTGGGCACTAAGTGCTATGAACTTTCCTCTTAGCACTGCTTTCATTGTGTCCCATAGGTTGGGGTATGTTGTGTCTTTATTTTCGGTGAATTCAAGGAAGACTTTAATTTCTTTCTTTATTTCTTCCTTGACCCAGGAGTGGTTCAGTAGTTGACTGTTCAGTTTCCATGAGTTTGTAGGCTTTCTGGGGGTGGAATTGTTGTTCAATTCTAACTTTACTCCATGAAGATCCAATAAGACACAGGTGGTTACTCCAATTTTTTTGTATCTGTGGATGTTTGCTTTGTTACCTAGTATGTGATCAATTTTCGAGAAGGTTCCATGAGATGCTGAGAAGAAGGTATATTCTTTCCTGTTTGGGTGGAATGTTCTATGGATGTCTATTAAGTCCATTTGATTCATTACATCTGTTAGTTCTTGTATTTCTTTGTTAAGTTTCTGTCTGGTTGTCCTGTCCATTGGTGAGAGAGGAGTGTTGAAATCTCCTACTATTAGTGTGTGGGGTTTGATGTGTGCTTTGAGTTCTAGTAATGTTTCTTTTGCATATGTGGGTGCTTTTATATTAAGGGCATATATATTCAGGATTGAGACTTCATCTTGATGGATTATTCCATTTAAGGGCATAAAATGTCCATCTCCATCTCTTGTGACTGATTTTAGTTTGAAGTTGATTTTGTTTGATATTAGTATAGCCACACCCGCTTGTTTCTTAGGGCCGTTTGTTTGAAAAACCTTTTCCCAACCCTTTACTCTGAGATAATGTCTGTCTTTGTGGTTGAGATCTGTTTCTTGTAAACAGCAGAATGTTGGATCCTGTTTTTGTATTCATTCTCTTAACCTGTGCCTTTTTATAGGTGAATTGAGTCCATTGATATTAAGTGATATTAATGACCAGAGGTTATTAACTGCGGTTATTTTTTGGGGGTTGTAGAGTTTGTGTGTTTCCTTTCTTTGAGTTGTGCCAGAGGAGGGCTGTTAGATGTCTCTGTTATTATGGGTGTTATTTGCTTCCTTTAGTTGTGGTTTTCCTTCTAGTACTTTCTGTAAGGCTGAGTTTGTGGCTATGTATTGCTTAAATTTGTTTTTATCCTGAAATATCTTGTTTTCTCCATCGATGGTGAATGAAAGCTTTGCTGGGTACTGTAGTCTGGGCTTGCATCCATGGTCTCTTAGTGTCTGCAGCACATCTATCCAAGACCTTCTGGCTTTCATGGTTTCCATAGAGAAGTCAGGTGTAATTCTGATAGGTTTACCTTTATACGTTACTTGACCTTTTTCCTTTGCAGCTCTTAGTATTCTTTCTTTATTCTATATGTTTTGTGTTTTGATTATTATATGGCAAGGGGATGTTCTTTTTTGATCCAGTCTATTCGGTGTTCTGTATGCTTCTTGTACCTTCATAGGAATATCCATCTTTAGGTTGGGAAATTGTTCTTCTATAATTTTGTTGAATATATTTTCTGGGCCTTTGAGCTGTACTTCTTCTCCTTCTTCTACCCCTATTATTCTTAGATTTGGTCTTTTTATGGTGTCCCAGATTTCCTGGGTGTTTTGTGTTAAGAATTTGTTGGATTTGTTGTTTTCTTTATTAATGAGTTTATTTTCTCTATTGTATCTTCAGCATCTGAGATTCTTTCTTCTATCTCTTGTAGTCTGTTGGTTATACTTGTCTCTGCAGTTCCTGCTTGTTTACCCAGATTTTCCATCTCCAGCCTTCCCTCGGTTTGTGTTTTCTTCATTGCCTCCATTTCAGTTTTAAATTCTTGAACTGTTTCCATTACCTGTTTGATTGCTTTTTCTTGGTTTTGTAGGGTATCTTTGAGAAATTTATTCATTTCTTCTAACTTTTTGTTAGTTTTCTCATCCCTTTCTTCAAAGGAGTTTTTCACCTCTTCTTTAAAGGTCTCTATCACTTGCATAATGTTACGTCTAAAGTCGATTTCTTCTACTTCTGGGTTAGGTTGCTCAGGTTTTCCTGTTGCATACTCACTGGATTCTGGTGTTATCATGTTGCTTTTCAGGTTGTTGCAGGAATTCTTGGATTGGTGCCTGCCCATCTCTTCCTTTGATTGCAGTCAGGGGAGTCTCAGTGGATGGGGACCTTTTAGGAAGGCTTGCACACACTCACCCCTCTGGATAGCTGATCTCAGTGCAGGAAGATGAAGTCCGGTCTGGACCTCCGATCTCAGCACAGGAAGAGCCATTGTTTATTTTCCATGTCTTTGTAGGTTTTCTGGAATTTGTGTTGCTGTTGAATTCTAATTTTAAGCCATGGTGATCCAATAAGATGCATAGGGTTATTCCAATTTTTTTCTATCTGTTGAGGTTTGCTTTGTTACCTCATATGTGGTCAATTTTTGAGAAGGTTCCATGAAGTGCTGAGAAGAAGGCATATTCTTTTATGTTCGAATGGAATGTTCCATAGATGTCTGTTATGTCCATTTGAGTCATAACATCTGTTAGTTCCCTTATTTCTGTTAATTTTTTTCTGACTGGCCTGTCCAATGGTGAAAGTGAAGTTTTGAAGTCTCCCACTATTAGTGTGTGGGGTTTAATGTGTGATTTAAGCTTTAGAAGTGTTTCTTTTACACATGAGGGTGCCCTTGTATTTGGGGCATCGATGTTCAGTATTGAGATTTCCTCTTGATGGATTTTTCCTGTGAATAATATGAAATGTCCTTCTTTGTCTCTTTTGATAGATTTTAGTTTGAAGCCTATTTTGTTAAGTATGAGGCTAGCCACTCCAGCTTGTTTCTTAGGTCTATTTGATTGGAAAACTTTCTAACCCTTTACTCTGAGGCCATGTCTGTCTTTGAGGTTGAGAAATGTTTCTTTTTTTTTCATATTTGAGCACCATTTTTAGTGTTTGGATGAGGCAGACATTAGTAAAATCTGGCTCTTACAGATAATGGAGTTGAGAAAATGAAAAGGTCCATAAATAATCATGAATATTTCAAATGGTTTTTACAGATATTTGTCTGTAATTACATATACTCCAGAACTCTACAAGTGGTACTTCTTAAAAGAGCAGAGAAAAATACTGAGCTCAAAAAAAACTTGAACTTCTTCTATATCTATTATTCTTAGGTTTGTCCTTTTCATGTTGTCCCATATTTCCTGGATATTTTGTGTTAAGCTTTTGTTAGATTTGATGTTTTCTTTGACCAATGAGTCTATTTCCTCTATTGTATCTTCAGTGCTTGAGATTCTCTCTTCCATCTCTTGTATTCTGTTGTTTATGCTTGCATTTGTGATTTCTGATTGTTTTCTCATAATTTCTATTTGTATAATTCCCTCGGTTTGTGTTTTCTTTATTGTCTCTATTTCTGTTTTCAAGACTTGAATAGTTTCTGTCATATGTTTGATTGCTTTTTCTTGGTTTTCTTAGGGATTCGTTGATTTCTTTCATTTTTTATTTGTCTTTTCCTCCATTTCTTTGAGGAATTATTCATTTCCTCTTTAAGGGCCTCTCCTAAAGTTATTTTTAGGTCATTTTCTTCTGCTTCATCTATATTTGGTTGTTCAAGTCTTGCTGTTGTAGGCCTGCTTTTTTTTATGGTGTCGTGTGCTCTCTGTAGTGTTGCGTGTGTTCTTTCCTTGTCTACCCATCTTTTCCTCTAATTGGTATAGTTGGGATTGTCTGTGTCTCTGGTGATTAATCTTCCAGGTGCCAATAGATCCAAATCTCAGAGGGTTGCTCCTTGTGGTGCAGACAGGACCATGGTTCCAGTCACCCTGTTGGTTACTCCATGTTTCTAGAGGTTGCTCAGTGGTCCTGGAGATTTTTCAGTGTTCCCAGGGGTCACTCCGCAATACTAGGGGTCGTTTGGGCCTATTCCTATGGAGGTTGCTTGCTAGAGGCTGTTTCTGCTGTGGTTGTTGCCTTGGGCCTGCTCTGGTAGAGGTTACTGGCTCAAGTCTCCTCTGGCAGAGGTCACTGTTTAAGGCCTGCTCCAGTGAAGGTTGCTGGCTCAGGCCTGCTACATCAGAAGTCCTTGATTCACACCCAGTGCAGCAGAGGTCGCTGGTTCGGGCCTGCTCCCTCAGCAGTGGCTCCCTTGTACTGGTCATGCAGAAGTCTCTGACTTGGTTCTGCTCCCTTGGCAGTTGCTCCCTTTTACCTGCTTTTGTGGAGTTCACTCCCCCAGGCCTGCTCTGGCAAGAAGTCGCTGGTTCAGGCCTGTTTCCATAGATGTTCCTGACCTGGGCCCACTCCCACAGAGTTCCCTGGCTTGGGCCCACTCCCTAGCTTGGGCTTGGTCCTGAAGAAGTCTCTGGTTCATGTCTACTCCCTCAGAGGTATCAGACTTGAGCCTGGACCCACAGAGGTCTCAAGCTCCAGCCTACTCCCTCAGTGGTTGCTCCCTTGTCCTGAGATTTATTTATAATGTCAAAGAAAATCTATTTAATAAAATTGCAGCAGAGATTTCCCCAAATCTAGAGAAATGAATGAACATTCAAGGCCAAGAAATATTTAGAATCTCAAATAGACATCTCCATAGAAAATCTTCTCCACAAAGTATTACACTCACTGCCAAAACTACAAAATAAAGAAACAATATTAAAAGTTCTGAAAGAAAAATATCAATTCACTGATGACCACAACTTGTGAATGTAACTTCAAACCTCTTACCAGAATGACTAAAACCCAGGCTTCTCAAGCCCTGAAATTAAATAACTGCTGATCAAGTTTTCAGTATCTAACAAAGTTGTCTTTAAAATCAATGGAGAAGTAAACTCATTTCAAAATAAGCACAAACTAGTGCACCTCACAACCATCAAGTCAGCACTGCAGAAAATAAGTAAATCCTCCATAAAGAAGAGAGACATTTTCAATCAAAAGAGCACAGGAAAGAATAATTTTTTCATGCCAGGAAAAATGCTAAGAAAGAATCAAAGAGCCCAACTCAGTAAATCAGCCAATCTCTAACCTAGCCAGGAATAAACAACAATAAAACCAACCATGGTGTTTGCTCTTCTGCTGGCTGTGACAGACAAAAAGCAAGTTAAAGGAAAAGGGGTTTATTTTGACTGGCAGTTCCATAGGAGCTACAGTTCGCCATAGTGGGAAGTCTTTGAAGCAGCAACTTAAGACCAGCATGGTAGTCAAAAAGCAGAATGATAACATGCTCTCTACAGATAGGAAGCAGAGATAGTAAACAGGAAGTGGTGACTAGTCCATAAAACTTCAAAACCAGTCTCCAACAACATACTTCCTCCAACAAGGTAGCACCTCTCAAAGGCTCCATAGCATTCTCAAGACACATCACCAACTTGGACAGGGAGGTGAGCAGAGAAAAATATAGAGCTCAATAAAAATTCATTAAAAAAGAAAAGAAAAACCAATCTACAATTCACAACCCAGAGAACCTAGACATCAAAGAGGACCCTAAGAGAGACACACATAGGTCCAATCTACATGGGAAGTAGGAAAAGGCAAGATCTCCTGAGTAAATTGGGAGCTTAGGCATCATGGGAAAGGATAGAAGGGGAGGGAGTGGAAGGGAAGGGAACAGAGAAAAATATATAGCTCAATAAAAACAATCTAAAAAAAGAAAATTAAAAGACAAAAAAGTCCAACTCTTCCCAATGTATTACCTATTCAGCAGAACCCTTTGTTGTTTTTCTTCACAGCAAGTGAGATGTTTCTGACTGTGTAACTTATTTTCTGTATGACTGAGATATTATCTTACATGTATTTGTGTGCTGCCCCCTAGTTTTTCATATAATTTAAAATTGGGTGGGACCAGTTTGGTTACATTATCTTCAAATACATGATTTGTTCTGTTAGTCAAAGTCTCTGCCCCACATTCTGGGTAAACTATAAATCATAAAAAAAATTAGCAGTCTCTTGCATTGCTGATGGGCTCAAGAAAGAGGTTACATGTCCTGGGAGATATAATTATTCACTGAAAGAGTCTTTGTTAGAGTAAAGTAACTTGTGAAAATCATCAGCTTTAAAACAAGTTACTACATAGTATGTCCCTGAGTAAGGTTTAATTGTGTTGTTTATTACCGCTGCATAATTGAAACTATGCTGCTCTTGATTGTACATCTTCCGCATTAAGACAGATTGTCTCTGCCTCTATGCATGCATTTCCTTACCTTCAAATAACTCATAATTTATAATCAATAAATATGATAAATGGCTGAATAAATGAGAGAACATTATCCAAATATGTATTACAATGCATTTCCAAGTAATCCAGTGTTCTCTCTGTAAACAAAGGTTTGTTTAATAAGTAAACTGAACTGTACACTCACTGAAATATGTGCTCAAATTAGTTAAGTGTCTGGAGGAGGTTTAAAAAGTTAAAGTATGGGATCATTTGTCCTAGCTTGAGGCAGTTCTTTTCAAAGCAGGGCCACTAGAATCCCAACAACATACTAGTGGCAGTTATCCCCCTGCCCCATGAATGGAAAAGTCAAAGTAATAGCCAAATAACAACCAAGAAAAGAATGGCTTTTATTTGGAATATTATTTAGTAAACATAGGAAAGAACTTAAAAAATAAATGTGTTAAGAAATTAAATGCAAAAGAAGAAAAATCATAAACAAAATAAAAAGCTTATGGAAGTGATAGCAATATTGTGAAAAGAATTGAAGATGTTGACCAACTTTCAGCAAATATCTTAGAAAATAGGTATAGAAGGCATTGCAGTCATCCATGGGCTTTGTCTCTTATCTTCTCTTTTGTCTTATCTTGGTGTAGGCATTGGATTGCTTTGTCCTAAGTATAGTTCTTTTTAAATGTGAAAAAAATGTAATTAGTTTTATAAACATTCAAAAGCAGGCTAGAGGCTCAGGACAGAATTTTATCTATAAGTAAATTCTCAAGTGTGCTTCTTCATTGTTTATATTGTTATACTTTCTTGGTTCAATTCTATGGAGAAAAGTGTCACATAGGCAAATGGTTAAAAAGGAAGAATGTTTGATAGCTCAACAGATGATTATGAATATTCTTTATAAATATCTCAATATTCAGCATTAGATAGTTTCTTAAAGATAAGTTGTAGAATCAGAAAACACATCAAAAACCTTAACAATCTCTACTACATCAAATTGTTCAAACCTGACTTACACTTTGAATAAACATTTTACTCACACATACTTTTATATATCTTTTTACCTAGTCTGTTTTCTGTTCCTGTGATAAATAACAGGCTCAAAGCAATTTGTGGAGGAAAAGGTTTGGCTTAGATGTCCCATCATAATCCATCACTGAGGTAAATCAGTGTAGGGACCCGAGCAGGAACAGGGACACTAATCACAAAGGAAATCTGCTTAGTGGCTTGTTTTCCATACTTTGATCACTTTGGCCCATGTATGGCACTGCACACAGTGGCCTGAGCCCTTATAATCAGTCATTAGTCAAGAAAATGTCCTACAGATTTGCCCACAGGCTGATCATATGGAGGCAATTCCTCTTCCTAGATGGCTGTAGCTTGTATCCAGTTGTCCAAAAACTATTCAACATATCTTTGGAATACCTCTGCTTACTGAGCTATGTATACCTATCAAATATTTATATTTCTCATTATATGATGTTTTAAAAATCATATTCATTCATATCACATATGACTCAAGAATTAAAATCTACTCAAGAGTAGAAATTAACCAGCTTAATAAAAGTAATATCTAAATTTATGTTGCATATAGGAGCTATGCTTTAAATCTCAAACAAAAATAATTTGAAAGTAAAATTATGAAAACAGATAAAACACATCAACAAACCAAACTAAAGCCAAAGTAGATACAACAATATCTGATAAAATACATTTTAAAACAACAAATATAATTGTAGTTGCTTATTTTTTTTCTACTCTTTTGCCCTTTGGTCTTTGGTCTTTTGGGGAGCCCATCACCCAGCTCCCAAATACATCACACACAGAGTCTTTTTTTATCTTATAAATGCCCAGCCTTAGCTTGACTTACTTCTAGCCAGAATTTTCTTAACTTAAATTATTCCATTTATCTTTTGCCTTTGGGCTTTTATCTTTCTCTATTTCTATATGCCTTTCTTTAGTTCTTTTGCCATGGCTTGCTGTGTAGCTGGCCACTGATGTCTTCCTCTCCTTGTTCTATCTTGTTTCTTCTTTTTTCTCCCAGATTTCTTCTTCTAGTTATCATCTCTGCCTACCAACCCCACCTAACCTTTGTCCTGCCATTCAGCGCTTTATTAGACCACCACATGTTTTAGATAGGCAAAGAATTACAGCTTCACAGAGTTAAACAAATGCAACATAAAAGAATGCAACACATCTTTGCATCATCAAAGCAAATGTTCCCCAACATAAACAAACGTAACACATTTTAAAATAATATTCTACAACATATAATAGTATTTTTCAAACTGTGTTTGTAGTAGCAATGTCTTATGGGTAAAGAAGATAGCTCAAGGGGTAAACTGAGTTATAAGTAGACACATACACACACACATACATACAAACATAGGCATGCATGGTGTCCTGAGTTCAAAACCCAATACTCATGTATACTATAGGATAATGCTTTTGTACATTATAAAATTTGTCACTTGTATTGGTTAAATGAAATGCTGATTGGCCAGTAGCCAGGCAGGAAGTATAGGTGGGACAACCAGAGTAGGAGAATTCTGGGATGAGGAAAGGCAAAGATGCAGTCATAAGCCAGACACAGAGGAAGCAAGATAAGAATGCCTTACTGAGAAAAGATGCCAAGCCTTGTGTCTAAACGTAGACAAGAATTATGGGTTAATTTAAGTAGTAAAAGCTATTAAACAATAATCCTGAGCTAATAGGCAAAACAGTTTATGATTAACATAAGCCTCTGTGTGTTTCTTTGGGATTAAACAGATGCAGGACCAGATGGGACAGAAACATCTGTCTACACATGCAAAAAGTCAGGCATGTGGCAGAGTATCTGTATTCCCTGTATCTGTAAAGAGATGGGAACTGGAGACAAGAAAATTCTCAAAAGCTCATGGCCAGGAATACATAGCAACCAGCAACAAAGAGACATTGTCTCAAATAAGGTAGAAAAGAGGGGCAAAATCTTTAGATTCTCTTCTGACCTTCATATCATCCACATTTACACCTAAACAAACAAACAAACAAATAAACACCTGCCATGTAAAACATGAAAGAAATTGGTGAACATTATTCTAAGTGAAATAATCTTGCACAAACACAAGCATCATTGTTCTCAACTGTATGTCAAGCACAACTGACCTTTTGTTTCATCAGAAAGAGGAAAGAAGTTTGCAGTTAGAGAGACTCAAAATCAGGGATGGGAGAGTTGAATTATAAGTAGCATAAAGCATTAATTTGACAAAAGATATAAGATTCAAGGGTTTTTAAAAGTCTATTGCAAAGTTAAAAGAGTGATGAATATAGTTAGCAATATTGCATGATATATTCCCAAATTCAAAAGTAAATTTTTAAAATTGACATCACAAAAAGAAAAGCATTTGAGGTGATGAATATGCTAATTAGCATGATTTACTACTACATGAAATTCGTGTACTATAATACCACTTTTTATCATAAACATACTCAATTATAATTCTTTGATTGAAAATAAACATGTTTTATAAAGGACAGACCATAGCATTGGAGAAAATCTTTACAAATTTTATAGTCAATAAAAGGATTACACATAGAGACTATATAAAACCTCTTGAAATTCAGTAACAAGAGAAGAAATGATGCAACTGAAAATGAGCTAAGGATCTGAACAGATAGTTCTCCAATGGTATGAATGTACAAGAAGCACATCTGCTCTTATCCATGTGGATGTCTAAGAAACAAAATATACTCAAGGTCATGTGTCATCAGAGAAACACAAACCAAAACACTAATGAAGCACACACTAAAGTAGATAATCAAAATACAGACAAAACAGGTGTCGTGGCACATACCTTCAATCCCAGCATTTGGATGGTAGAGGCAGACTGATCTCTCTGAGTTTGAGGACATTCTTGCCTACAGAGTGAATTCAAGGATAGCAAAGGCTATGTAGAGAGACTGTTTCAGAAAAAAAAAACAAAGAAAGAAAAAAGAAACAGACAAGATGATTTAAAATGATATACGGAAATGACAACCTTTATAATAAACACAAAATAGTGAAGATGTTATAACAAGCTTATGATGGTTTGTGAACAGACTAATTGCAGTGTTATCATGTGAAAAGTAATTTCAAGGTACATATATAAACAAAAATAATTGATTATGCAAAAATTGTAAGTTTTTTATTGCATAATTATTAATAGAAGTAAAAGACTAGAGACATTTCTATTCCCTTTGCTTGATAAATGGCTGAACAATGTTAGGTATAATGATAGAGTAGAATAAAGAAAATTATGCAATAAAAAGGAACAAAGTACAGATATATGCCTCAAAGTGGATAAACCTTAAAATGTGCTAATCGAAAAGGAGACATTAACAAAATGCTGAAGATAATTTGGTTCTAGTTGCATAAACTGCCTATCATCAGGAAATCTATAGAGATAGGCAATAGATTCATGATTGTCTGGTAAAAGAAAATAAAGAAGGCAGGTTAGGGTAAGGGATTTCTTTTAGGAATGATAAATACGTCATAAGATTTATTGTGATGATGGCTGTATAACTCTGAATATACTAAAAGCCATTGAACTGTGAATTTTAAATGGGTAGGTTTTATAATATATGAATTATGGCCCAATATATTGGTTAAACAAAGAAGACAATATCTAAGATATGAGTGCATTATATCATTCACCAAACAAAGTAGCAGGAAAGAAAGACATGCATGAAGAAAAACAGTACAATGTGGATGAGGCTGGGCAACACAGAATTTTTGCTGGTGAAGTTGTTTTGTAAATTGCATTAGCACTAACACAGAAACTAAAATGAAGGATGAGAATGTAGCTCAACAGTAGATTGCTTACCTAGCATTCATGAGGATCTGGGTTCAGTTCCTGATACTGAAAAAAATACAATAAAGTAGCCATAAAATAAAATATTTGTAACACAATATCATGTAACTGCTCACCAAGACTTTAAGTAACAGCAAAGGCATGGGAGATGATGCAGACAGGAAACTGCTTGCCACAAAAGCAGGAGCGGAACTGGATCCCCAGCATCCCCAGCATCCTCAACATCTCCAGCATCCCCAACATCTCCAACATCCCCAGAATCTCCAGCATCCCTAGGATTCTCAGCACCCTAGCTTCCTCAACATCCTCAGCATCACCAGCATCCTCAGAATCCACAGCATCCTTAGCATCCATATAAAAGTCAGGGGTGGCAGCTGGGATCCCAGCACTGGAGAAGCAGAGACAGGAGCATCACTGTTATTCACTCTGACCATGGTTAGTTTTCTACTGAAAGTTCTACAGTAACATAATCCAAATTTGATTACTTAATAGCGTATTGTTTCTAACTCTGTGGGATGCAAACAGTATAAAGGCTTGTCCTTTCTTAATTTTGTTAATTAAGTATTTAACAAACAGCAACAGCTTCTCATTGTATATGAAAATATGGAAAAATTGGACATAAATATCTTATCTTAAGTACACACATCAAGTTTCACAGTGATGACAGCAATAGCAGTAATTTCTCATTAGAAAAGAAAATTCCAGAGCAAAGAAAACAAAAACAAAAACCAGATGTACAGAAAATTCAAGGCTAATAAAGAAAAGGTGAGTGAAAAAAAAAAACCTAGAAAGTATGCATTTGAAAGAAAATAATTCTTTGTTCTTCTGACAATTTTTAAATGGACACTAAAAATGCAAACTTGTCATATAAAATGTATATGTGGTGATACCACATCATAGCACATTATAGAACATAATAACACATAACAATTATGAAAAAAACATTCACTTATTTTACAGAGAGTTCCTCCTTTAACTCTGACAAGTTAATTAAATATTATGTTTATGTGCATTTTTCCAGAACATTCCTGCTAAAATGTCAGTCAAGAAATAAAAGGACATTAAGCTTAAAGGAATAAACTAATAGAAGAGCAAATATAACATACCTATATTTTCTGGGGTATGGGAAGCATATGCAATAAAAGAAAAGAGATAAATGAACGGTAGCCTGCCTCTTGGTGCCCATGACATGCACAGCCCATGAAGTACAAGGTATTTTAACAGGCAGATGTAGCATATAACCAAAAATGTATTACCAGTAATTCTTCTGAGTAATAGAAGAAAGTGGCTAGGTTGTGTCACCTTCTTGTAGGCAGGCAATAACTTCCCAACCCTTACTCCAGTTGAACTTTCAGGAGCAAACACAAAGTAACAGGAATACACACACACACACACACACACACACACACACACACACACACACAATAATGAAGATTAGCATCTGCATTTCATGATCCTTGACTAACCTCAGATGCCTTCCAGGAAAGGAACTGAAAAAATCTCTGTAGTTAGTTCATAATTGAAAGTCCCAGAATGGACATTCTTTCTATCCATAAAATATCCAAGTCATGGTGCAGCATTTTAGCAAAGCCTGTTTAAAAAAAAAAAAAAAAAACAACAGGGCATCTTTGCTCCTTTCCAGAGACTGGTGGGCATCCAGGAATACCAGGTATTGAAAGACATCTTTAACGAGTAAAACAAAAAGTCTTGGTGAGGGCAAGGAGAAGAGGTGGCTATTTTACACAGTATCATTAAATAATACAAGAGACATTGAATAACTTCTACTAGGAGATAAATATCAATTTTGAGAAAATTGTATATGGTGGATTTCAATAAATTTTCAGTTTAAGTAAATGTTTATTTAGTCATACATGCATCTCAACAATTATTTCACATCTTCTAATTAGGCAAATTATTAATGGTAATTAAATTGGCTTCTTAAAGCGGCTCAGAGTCTCTAGGAAAAAATGAATATAGACTCCTCTTCCCCACACACTCTCATTGTCGTAATATGATAAATCACAAAGTAATGAAATGGATATAATCCGAGCATTATTTAAGAAAAGGTTAAATGTCTAGTTCCCAAAGTAGCATCAAAAGCTTTAAAGCAAAGCCACTAATACAATTCCACATGCACACATATACTTTTTAAAGTAAGAGAGGAGAAAATTTGCAATTAAAAACTATTGAGAATTTTTCTTTAAAAAAAACTTACCTATGAATCTTGTTTCAAAGACTCTTCATCAAGCATTCGCAATAGGACTCACTTGTACCAGTGAAACAGACTCGGTGATCTGTATGCACAGCAAATTCTGTTCCTAATCTGCAGAAGGAAGTAGGAAGCCACTTTGAGTGGTTACAGAATTAGCATAGAAACCAGGTGGTGGTGGCATATGCCTTTAATACTCAGAAGGCAGAGCAGGTGGAGCTCTGTGAGTTTGAGGCCAACCTGGTCTACAGAGAAAATTCTAGGACAGCCAAGACACCCTTTCTAGGAGAAAAAAAAAAGAATTAACATAGACCTTTGAACAAATTTCATTAAAAGCCTTCAAGAATTATACTTAATTAAGCAATGGCAATACATCAACAGCTTTATGAAGCTGTTAGTTTGTCTCATTTCACATTCAGAAGACTGAGCATCTGTACAAAGATATAATGAACCTTTTTTAACAATCACAGGTTATTTTCCATCCAGGACATATATTAGTCTCTTAAATACTAAATAGTCTAAACTATTAAATATTCAGAATCTCATTTTAAACGTTTTCATCCTAGTAAAATTCCATGAGAAAACGCGCACTGCACTCAAGCCTACTTTATGTGCGTTGTTATTGAGCTGGCACTGAGCCAGCACCTAGTGTCTCATTTACCTTGACTTTCAAAATCAGTTTTTTATTGGCCTCATCTGACCACATTTGTGTAGTAAGTGAAGTAAATGCTTATTAGGAAGACAAGGAGAAAAAAAAATCTATTCATGATTTGCATACCCTGTTTTTTATTATTATTTATTATTTTGAGTTTTTCATCATATTCTAGTTGGTCAAGTACATGCTGGTGCAGCAAGAGGCATTAGATCCAGACAGATGCAGAGCTCTGCATTTTGTTATCCCAGACAAAACACTTTCAGTTTCAAATTTGCTTTTCTATTCATATTTTTTATTAAAAAATTAAACATTGTAAGTTCTTCCATATCTAGTTTCCTAAAATTTTATTTCTATATTTATTAAAAATTCATTTGGTATATAAATCCCTTTTGTGTTTTTGAAACATTGCTTGACTAGTACTCCTGAAAACGGAAGCTAAATATTTAGATCTCCTTCACCTAATGAAAATATTCACTAATAGTGAAATTTTGTGTCTTGCCATCTATTGTAATGATCTTTGACTTGATGCTAACATCAACATTTTATTTCTAGTTATCTGTATGAAAGCAAACACTGATACATTGTATTTAATAATCTTCAATGAATATTTCCCAAAGAAATTTATTCAGTGATCTTTCTTTTTGAAAAACTGAGAAATTGCACTCTTAAAACCCTCATGATATTTATTCTCTGAACACTTTTATAAGCATATCTGTTTCTGTTAAAATAGTTATTCTTAGAACCTGCTTTTAGGAAAATTCCCTAACTGGAAATTTGGTGAATTGTTTTTATTGTTTTCATTATTATTCTTCGTTAAAATGGTCATCTCTTTGAAGAGAAATGTAAAACAGTAGCAAATTCTGGTTTGTATCTATGGAAGTGTTTGAATTTCTCTTATTTATTTCTTAAGAATGTAATCAAACAAATCAACTGAAATATTGTACTTTTAGATTTAATAAAATTCCAGCCTATCTTGAGGAATTAAAAAAAATTAACTTTTCATTTTTACATACCTGTAATAGGAGACTGCTCATTCATTTCCTGGCCAACCAGACCAGAATAATCACACAGAAACTATGTTAATTACAATACTGATTGGACAATAGCTTAGGCATATTCCTAGCTAGCTCTTATATCTTAAATTAACCCATTTTATTAATCTGTGTATCACCACAAGGATGTGGCCTACTGGTAAAGTTACAATGTCTTTGTCCTTTGGCAGCTAAATGGAGTCTCTTTGACTCTGCCTACTCTCTCTCTAGATCTCTGTTCAGATTTCCCACCTGGGCCGAAGCAGCTTCTTTATTGACAAATGGTAATAAAGGATATTCACAGCATACAGAGGTAATCCCACATCATCTCCCCTTTTCTGTCTAAATAAAAAGTAAGGTTTTAACTCTAAAATAGAAAAATTACATATAACAAAATAGGTATCAAGCAAGAATTATTGTTACAATATTTCTTTGTGAGTATAAAGTTTAATATCTAATTTATCTTTTCTCATAACTAAGGAAAACTACAACTAGCTATCTTCAACTCTTCAAAGACCCCAGAAGGAAATATTACCTAAGTAGACAGGAAGTGCAATGTAAGCAACTTCCAAAACTCTAGAATTGACAGGGACATCTTGCTACCTGAATACTAACCCTTCATCCTACAGGTCCATAGCATCTGGCAGATTTTTCCATGAAGCAGGAAATTTGAAAGACTGTTTTGCCTATATTGGCAGTTTTTCAACAACTATCTTCTGTGTACTGCAGAATGTCTGGCAACTTCAGCAGTCATTTTTCTGTGGGTCCTGCATGTCCAGTTTATACAGAATACCATTAAGCAGTCCAGGCAAGATCAGTTTTTTGGCCACATAGCTAGAAAACTACATAAGGAACCTCTTCAATGCCCATCATCCTCTTGATGTAATTGGTACTACCAGAAGCAGACATGTCTTGTTGCCGAGAAAAGTCTAAGTTCTTAAAGACTTTTAAATGCTGTGTTCTGTAGGTCTTTCAAGTGTTAAAGGTTATCTGTGTAACTGAAATATATCTCTATATCTAGAAAATCCAACTAACATGGCCAAACATTTGATTATATATTTCTCTCTATTAACCTATATTTCTTAATTATGCATTACATTTTTAATGAGCTATACAAACACAATATTTTAAACAAGAGCAGAAATACAAATATATAGTCTAACAAAATTGACCTTGAATTTGTATCAATAGACCGAGATCCATACCGATGCAAAGTATTCATCTTGATATCATATCCCCCTTTAAATGAAAACAAGCATTTATAAACAATAATTTTGAGAATTTGGGCATAGTTTTCTCCACACTGCTTCCTACTGGTTTTTGGGCAAAGTATTTTTACTGTTCACAGAGATCTTTGGGGGTTCTTGTTCCATTAAACTGTATTAGCCTGTAAAGAATTCATAAGCATCTCATCTTTTTTGGAAAGAAAAGCAGAACCTCTTTTCCAAAGTAACATATCCTTTGACTCAAATTTTGAAGTCAAGATACCTTTATGTTAGTTTAACTTAGCAGTTCCTAGAATCAAATATCTTTCTGCAGTCAAAAAATTCAAAGAAAACACAATAATATATATTATCCAGAATCTCTATGTATTTTCCATCTTTACGTGGCTTATTTTTAACTCTTATTTCTTGATACTTATCTTACTATCTTTTATTTTATTATCTTTACTCCTTTAATCTATGACTGTACTCGTTTTCCTCTCTCTCTTAAGCCTACATACATTTTTGAATATACAGTGTCCTGTTCAAAGGTTTATTTTATCTGAATCTGTCTTTATTGCATATATGTAATCATTTTCTAACCAGAAGTACCTTTTGTAAAAAAAAAAAAAAAATCCTACATGAACATGACTAGACCCTGCCTGTTGGCTCCGTGCAGTCTAACTTGGTGGAGGTGTGTTCACTGCCTCTCTGACCCGTGCTCACCACCCCAGCTCCAGGGACACAGCTGGTCTATGTCGCCATTAAGCAGCTAGTAGCACACTGCTCACAAACCCCATTTGAGAGCTCCATAGCTGGACCTCCCAAAAGAGGCAGAGCTGTTCAAGCTGCCAGTATGAACTGTGAAGCAGTCTCTTAGAAGAGTCGTGCTTCTGCTTGTGACCAGCAAACAGAGCCTATCTGGAAAAAAAAAAAAGATGCAGCTACCAAAAAGTTTCAATTGACTCTCATTTTTGTGGGTCTAAAAGCCCTTTTTTTAAAGCTTTCTGAGGCTTTGCATGGAAATTCTTGCCTCATGGTGGAGTCATTTGTAAATGGAAACTATTCATTCATTTCCTGGCTACTCATAACCTAATAATCACACAGGAACTATCCTAATTACAACACTGTTCGGACAATAGCTTAGGTGTATTCCTAGCTAGCTCTTACATCTTAAATTAACCCATTTCTATTCAACAGTGTGTCACCACAAGGCTGTGGCCTACTGGTAAAGTGTCCTTCTCCTTCAGCAGCTACATGGAGTCTCCTTAACTCTGCCTACTCTCTCTCTAGATCTCTGTTCAGATTTCCCTCCTGGCTTTATTCTCCCTGCCATATGAGAAAGAAACTTCTTTATTAGCCAGTGGTAATAAAAGATATTCATAGCATACAGAGGTGAATCCCACATCGCATACCAATCCCAGTTCCCCCCCTTCTTCTCCTGCCTCCCCAGTCACCCCATTCTCATCCCCCATCCACTCTTCAGATGTGATAAGGCCTTCCTTGGAGAGCCAACAAGGTCTGGCATCCCACCTTGAGATAGAATCAAGTCCCTCTCTCTCCAAAAAGGCTGATCAAGATATCCCACCATAGAGAATTGGCTCTATAAAGCCAGTTAATGAACCCAGAAATAGGTTCTGATGCCACTGCCAGCACCCCTCCCAACAGATCAAGTCACAGGTGACACTAATAAAAAAAGATTAGTGGCATCAAAAACACTTCATTAAGTGTTAAAATCTTCTGATTTCATTGATATTTTCATCAAAAAATTGATTTTATACAGCACACTACCTTACTCTTTGTATAATTCCAAGAACTATATTGCCCATACTCAAAGTCATTTCTGGAGATAGACATAACTGACTTATTATGATGCTAAATTTTGCTGATTGAAATTAGAAGATGTTAATTTTCTTCTTTAAATTATTAAATAGGTTAATGAATTGATGAAATTAAGAGCCAAATTCAAGTCTTCTGTCTCATTTTTTTGTCTTTTTTTTTTTTTTGCTTCTCTTTAATTCAAAATCCGATGAAATGACCCACACTAGGTTGGCATTTAATATACAATGAGGACTAATATAAAATATTTGATCCTCCTGCCTCAGTCTCAAAAAAAATTAGATTACAGGCATGTATCACTACATATGGCTAGTTATAAATATTAAATTTCATTTTAATGGGATTAAATTAAATGGATTAAAATAGAATTTTAATCCAAGTTCCTTCAAGTCTTTTACACTTAACTTTATTAAGAATATCAAGATATGCCAAGCAGTGGAGGTGCATGCCTTTAATCCCAGAACTTGGGAGGCAGAGGCAGTTGGATCTCTGTGAGTTTGAGGCCAGCCTGGTCTGCATAATGAGTTCCAGGATGGCCAGAACTACACAGAGAAACGTTTTCCCATTAAAAAAAAGATAAATATACATATATTTATCAAGATACAGCATAATAAAAACAATAAAAAGGAATTCCACCCACCACATCAAACTAAATTGAGAAAAATACAGAGCCTTTCTAATAAAATTAGAGATTTAGCTAGAGTAATAAGACAAATAATGAATATAAAGCAAATGCAAATCAGAAAAAAAATCAACATATCTTTATTTGCAAATGATGTGATTCTTTACATAAAAGACTCTAGTGATCCCCTTCTATAGATTATAAATATTTTTAACAAAGGAGTAGGATATAAAATTAATATGCAATAGTCAGTAGTCTTCCTGTAGGCAAATGACAAACATATCAATAAAGAAATCAAGGAAGCAATCCAATTTTCAATATCCTCCAAAGAATTAAATATATTGGAATAAATCTAACAAATGAAGTGCAAGATGTATACAATGAAAATACTAAAACACTAATAAAGAAATTGAAGAAAATATCAGAAGATGGAAAGGACTACAATGCTCAGGGATTGGAAGGATTAATATTGAAAGATGGCCATGCTACCAAAAGCAGCCACAGACTCAGTGCACTCTCCATCAATATTCCAATGCAATTCTTCACAGAAATTGAAAAGAATCTTAAATTTCACATGAAATAAGAATGACATTGAATAGCAAAAAAATCAACAAAAACTATATATATATATTGCTGGTGATATCACTATGCCATATTTTAAGTGATACTACAGACTCATAACAATAAAAACAGCATTGATGTAGCATAAAAACAGAGTCTTTGATGAATGCATACATTCTTTCAGACATCTGATTTTTGACAAAAGAGCCAACATATTGGGGAAAAGACACTGTCTTCATCAAAGATGCTGGTTAAACTAGATAACTTCACATAGAAAAATGAAACTTGATTCTTATCTCTTACTCTGAATTTTCTTGGATCAAGGACTTCATCATTAGATCAGATGCCCTGAGTGTGAGAAGAGAAAGCAAAGCATATGCTTGAAGTCATCCATACAGAAAAGGACTTTCTCAACAGGACCCTGCTAGTGAGGACATTAAAAGCAACAATTAATTATATGGGATTCCTCTCTGTATGCTGTGAATACCACTGAATAATAAAGAAAGTGCTTTGGGCATATAGCATGGAAGAAGTGAGCTAGATGGGGAAAACTAAACTGAATGCTGGGAGAAAGAAGGCAGAGTCAGAAGAAGCCATGTAATGCTGCCAGAGACAGATGCTGGATGGAACCTTGCTGGTAAGCCACAGCCACGTGGTGATACACAGATTAATAGAAATGGGTTAAATTAGGATGTAAGGGCTAGGCAATAAGAAGCTAGAGCTAATAGGCCAAGCAGTAATTTAGTTAATACAGTTTCTGTGTGGTTATTTTGAGTCTGGGCACTCGTGAACTAGCAAGTGGCCCTCCTACAGCAAAGTAATTTCACAAAGCTAAAAGATTTGCACAGTATAGAGGACATCATCATTCATGTAAAGGCACAGCCTACAGGATGGGAAAACATCCTGACCAGTTATGCATCTTACAGAGGGTTAAGGATCCAGAATAAGTACAGAACTCAAAAAATTAAACACTAAGAAAACAAACTACTTAGTTTAAAAATGGACCATAAAACTAAAGAGTCTCAAAAGATAAGATAAAAGTAGCTAAGAAACATTTTTTTAATGTTCAAAAGCCTTAGCTATTAAAGAATGTATTCTGGACGAAGCAATGCAGCTGCACAAATGAACTCACAGTGGCTTTTAAAAGATGCATAAAATCTTTGCAAGCACAAGCCAGACAAAATCTCAACATGAAGGTGGAATTTGACCATGAAATCCTGCCCCTAGTCATGGTGCTATTAGCAGTTGTTAGCTGTTAGGAGAGAGATCAACAGTTCTGATCTCTGGTAAATCAACCATGCTCCAGAGGAATATCACACATCTAAGAATATTTAGGTCTTAGCAAGAGAAAGAAAGAAAGAGAGAAAAAAAGGAAGGAAGGAAGGAGGGAGGGAGGGAGGGAGGAAGGAAGGAAGGAAGAAAAAAAGATGGCATAAAGGTTGGGTGGGTAGGGAAGATGGGTGGATTGGATAAACGAAAAGTGAGTGTGACCAAAGCACATTGTATGATATTCTCAAAAAAAATAGTAACATTTAAAAAATTGGAAAAAATCACAAGACCTGAAGGATGCTCAATCGTGACACAAGGACACTTGATCAACTATGTTCATAGCAGCTTTATTTGTGATAACCAGAACCTGAAAACATAGATGTCCCTCTACAGAGGAATGAATAAAGAAAATGTGGCACATTTACACAAAAGAGTATTACTCAGCTGTTAAAAAAACAAGGGCATGAGGAAATTTGAAGGCAAAAACAAACAAACAAACAAAAAAAAACACCCTGATGAGTTAACTAAGGCCCAGAAAGACAAACATGGTATGTACTCACTCAGAAGTGGATATTGGCTGTAAAATAAAGGATAACCATACTACAATCCACAGACCCAGAGAGGCTAGGTAACAAGGACAGTTCATGGGGGAGGGGGGACACCCAGATCTCCTTGGGAAGGGGAAATAGAAGAGATTTTGTGAGTGGGCTGAGCAGATGGGAATGAAATCATCAGAGGAGGACACGGATTAGGATAGTCCTGAGGGGGATGCAGTTGGAAGGATGCATTTCGGGGTTGGGCAGAAGACTGGCACTGGGAAATCTCCCAGGAGTCTATGAGAAGGACCCCAGCTTAAACTCCTAGCAATAGTGGATAAGTAGTCTGAACTGGCTGTCTCCTATGATCGGATTGGTGCCTGGCCCAATTATCATCAGAGAGGTGTCATCCAGCAACTGATGGAGGTAGATGTAGAGACCCACAGCCAAACATTAGGAGGAATTTGGGAATCATGCCAGAGGAGGAGAAGATAGGAATATAGGAGCCAGAGGGTCAAGGACACCATGGAAAGGCTCACATAATAAACTATCCTGGCTCATAGGGTCTCTTGAAACTTAGACAACAGAGAAACCTACATGGGACTGACTTACATATGTTACAGTTGTGTAGCTTGGTCCTCTTGTGGGACTCCTAACAGAGGGAACAGAGACTCTCTCAAACTTTTACTGGCTTCCAGGACCCTGCTTCTCATACTTACCCTGTCTTAATACATGGGGAGGTGCTTAGCCTTACTGAAACTTGATAATCTATGTTTTATTGATACTCATGGAGATGGAGATGTGGATGGAGATGGAAGAGGAGGGGATTGGGTGGTAAAAGGTAGGGAATGGGGGAGAGGGACTGGAAAGAGAAGAGGGGGGGCTGTGGACTGGTTATAAAATAAATAGATGAATTTTTAAAAAAAGAAAAGAAAATGTTTTTAAAAGAATGTTGTACTGGAGCTGTAGCAACAGATAAGAAATTGTGCTGATGTCTATGATCATGTTGTTCACTACTGGTCTGCTCACTGTCAGAGTTGAGCTACCTGTGGCTTACTTGACCACAGGGACAGATATGGAAGCATACTCTTTACCCACTTCTCCCTTACATCACATTGTTCACCTCTAGTAAACAACCTGAATTTATCTGTCATGGAAAATGTAATGATTTACACCAAAAACCAATCTTTGAGTAGACTCAAAGAATTTTTAACCTCGGAGAAAATAAACATCTTACCATAAAGATTATTTCCAATCTAGTCTTCTCTTCTTTACTATAGAATTGTTGACTTATGTCAACAATTGTTGACTGTTCAGTCGTCTCACAGTTTTGACTTTTATTACTTCCACAAGAATGAAGGAATTAAACACCCAAAGATTTAATGGCATGAAACCATTATACAAATTGGTTTTCTCATAAACTTGGGGAAGGGATGCATATTGATTGCTTTTATTTTCATGATGAGTTTTCATTTCATTCTGCTTTTTCTCCCAAAACAGAAAATGGTATTTAAAGTAATTCTCCATAAATTGACCTCGTGATATTGTGGAATTAGTCCATTTGTCTTACTTAGGAAGCACAGAAGTTGGGTAAATCTTCTACTCTTAGGCAAATAACTCAGGAAAATATTACCCATTTCTGAAAATGTTCTGTCACTTATGCCTGCACTGTCTGTTCTAATTGTGCCTGGATTATACAATTATCTCACGGCTGCAGTCAGCTTAATTGAAAGGAATGACGGCACTTCAACTTAGCTTTAAATTGAGATCAATATTACTGAAATAGTGCAATTTGACCTTGGTGAAAATTTCCCTCTGGCAAAAGATCAAGAAATAGTGTATTGCTCAATAAGATATATGTACCTCACTATGCCTATTAAAAATAAATGAGTAATGATGCTTTCTGTATGAGTATGATTTGGTTTGATTTTTTTGACACACAGTCTTACTATGTCACTTAGGCTAGGCTCAAACACATCTACCACTTACCTTCAACTCCAGAATGCTTGGTTTGTAGGCATGGATTCTCTGGCAAGTTGTACTTGTAGGAATGAGTCCTTGTTTTCTTCTAGTGGAGGATGCAGAATCTAGGTCCTTGACTGTGCTAAGCAAGCATTCTGCCACTGAGATGCCTTGTTAACCTTTGATTTCTTACATAAACTTTCAAATAGAACGTGCTTCCAGAAGTAGCAACAGAGAGGTCATCATGTTAGATGAAACACAGGAGACTCAGAAAGACAGACATCACAGGTTTGCTCGGTGAATTAAAAAGATGAAAGTCTGGAAAGCAGAAAGGACACAACTTGGGAAAGAAAGGAGATTCAAGGGAGGGGAAGATAGACAAGGTAGAGGGTACTAGTGGATACGGGTACAATCAAAGCATTTTATAGACATGTATGAAACATATAGCAAAGCCCAGTAGTTTGTGCAATTATTATACACTATTAAAAGAATCTATTTTGAAAAGAACTCATAAGAAGAAAATACCTTGTTTGAAATGCTTTCATCGCTCTTGAACTGAAAAACTAATTCTGATGAGATTCTCACCAAGACTTGGGCCTCACTGGTGTAGTTCAGTATTTATGGAAGAGATCTAATGTGCTCCTTTTGCATTATCTTCCAGCCACCCAGAGGAAACTTACCACAGGCTAGGATGATGCCCTGTCTGCTGGCTTAAGCATCTGTGCCCTGAATAACAATGGAATCCCTCTAGGGCACAAGGTCCTACTGCAGCTTTCAAGGTGTGCTTCATCACCAAATCTAAGCGAATTCATTTCCTGCAGGAGCAGCAGCTGAGCAGCTGAAAACTTAGATCCCTTGCTCTTTACAGGTGTGATCTTTTCTACACCTTCACTTCACACAGGCTGTTCCCCTGGATTTGTTATCGAGTTGTTGCTTCCAATCACACAAGTCCAAGTGTGCCATCCAAAAATATTCTAAAACCTGAGGTCTTCAGCTTCACAATTCAAGCTCATTCCTATTGCATTCTTAAACTGAAGGACAGAACCTTTTTAATTTTTGTATTTTCAGAATACCATTCTATCTCTTGAGGGCAATGTCACTACAGAAATTGCTGAAGTTGGCAACACTCTCAATCTGCCTGTTGAGGTGGCATATAGCCTTGGACTTCATCGCTGTCACTGACAGGGTTTGTTGTACAGTTTGCTGGAGGTAAAACCAAGATGGTCAATATAATAGCAAACCAAAGGACGCTTTCTACTCTGAGGTTTGTAAAGCTTGACTTCCTCTGGGGTCCTTTCCTTTGTGTTTCCTAAATAAGTCTCCACATAGTAACATTGACACATATTTGTAAGACACAGGGCCTATTCACAACACAGGGAACTGAATTAAATATGTGAGGGGATAACAATATGAAATACGTGCTAAGGTTGATCTGAGGTGACCACAGCTCAGCTAACATTCACTGAGTAGTAAAGACCCGGCAGTATGTCCGTAGACAGCATCTCAGTTAAATATAAGATGCAGGAGAACAAGGATGGTGTCACCAACAAAAGGAAGATGGGCTGGAAGACACAGGCTTGGTCTAGAAGACAGATTTCTAAAAATTCACTTTGGATCATAGGAAGTACTGGCATGTGAGAGAGCAGAAAGGAAATCTATGTGACAGGATTTTCCCAGAAAGATAAATCTACAGTCACCCCGAGGATGCAGGTCTGTCCTGGTTGGGTCCACCAAATGGACAGTGGGTATACCTCTGCCCAAGAAAAGTCTGTCCCTCGTCTGCTATCCATAGGGACCTGCTTAAATCTTACAAAATGCCTGCCTTCCAGGAACCAGTCACATTCCAAGGTCAGTCAAAACAGATTTTGGTAAATCCTTATAGGCTGATGAAACCCTGTTTACAGGGATCTGAAAGGAAAGTCTGGAAGGAAAAGCAAAACAGAACAGCAACAGCAAAGGTCAAATATTCTCTCAAGGTCACACTCAAGCAAAAGCAGTAGCGCTCTATTCCAAGGTATCTCTGGCATAAATCACGTAAGTGGAAAGAACCTGAATAAACCTTGAATTCAGTACCTACTTCCTTTACTCCTCCCTTTGCCCCCAACTCCGATTCTTTTTTGGGAATTGCCTACTTTGTGAAATTGTGGGTAAGCAGATCTCCTCCGTGGGCTAGTCAGTAGCTATTAGGACTATAAAGGCACTCTCCAAAATCTAAAACGCCCACGTCTACCTCTCATCTGACCCTCAGTTTATTTCTAGCCTTCCACAGAGGTTTTAAGGAGTCTGTCCAACGATGAAAAGTTAAGGGAAACAAGATCATCTTCTTTTAAACTGTTCACAGAAGGGTGGTTCGCGTCATTTCCAGATTCCAGGAACAGATAATCTTCAAGGTATCAGTGGAGTTAAAGGGACGGGACTTTTTCCCTTCCCTCCCTTCCCCAGGCATCAGTCCAAGGGGAGGGAGGGGACGAAAGAAGAAAGTGGCAGGTGGAAAAGTGGAAGAAGCTGGAAGAGCGGGGTGCTGAGGGGAGCCCCCCGGGCGTCGGCCCTCGGGCTAGCTGGCGTCTGGAACCCGCCCTGGAGCTGCGCCCCAAGCTGCAGCACGCATTTAGCTCGCCCGCCCAGGAGCAGCCAGGACGCGCTGCTGTCGCTGGCGCACGATCGCGGTGGGCTAGGGACCGAAGCCCCTGAGCTTCGCTAGGGTGAGTACACGGAGAAGCCCCGAGCACCAGTGAGCGCGCGGCGAGATGCGGGAGGCGCGCGGGTGGGGAAGGTGGCGCGGCTCCAGCCTGAGAAGCCCTAGGGCAGGGGCTGGGGGACGGGGACTGGGGTAATAATAACAATTCTTTCCCCCTGCTACTTTGATGGAACAGCGCAAAACTGAAGCTAGCCCTTTGCCATTTGCCCTCAGCCTCTGCTTCCCTATGGCTAACTTTGAGGAGCAGGCAGCATCACCGTCATGGGTGAAGCAGGTGGTCTCCGGTGCGTGGAGGGATCTGGTCCCAGACCTTGGGGAGAGGTGTGGGTTCCAAATGGTGTTGCCAATACCCCTTAGGGTGCAGGCACCGAATGAGCCTGCCAAGCATAGAGGCTAAGGTGTATAGAAATCCTTCTAGAGGTCAGTGGTGTCATCAAATCCACCACTTGGTCTTATCTGGAAACGATCAAACCGAAAACGTAAGATCTGTGTAGGAGTTCCGAAGGGTGTAGACGAGAAACCATGGGTAGTTTTTCCAACTTGACTTTCCGTGGGTTGGGATCGATGAAGTAAAGCGCCAAGCACACCCTCACCTCGCCTCCACAGAGTCCCCAGCTGCTGTGGGGGTTTGCTCAAGAAAGGTTTGTTGGTCCCATCTTGTTTACAGGGACCAATAAGCAAAGAAAAGGAGGGAGTACAGAGTGGGGGGGGCATGCTTATGCTTCAGGTGCTTGCGCCCTAAAGGGGATGAAAGTGCTGCATCTGAATGTCAGAAGTTAAGGAACAAAATGGAGGGATGTATAGCATGCAAATGCACAGAGGTTGGCAGTTGGGCTGCTTCAGTACCCAGTTTGGTTTGTTCACTGGGTAAGAACACGACCAACATGCACTGCCATGCACTTGAGGAAAACAGACAGATAGAGACTTCGGGTTTTTTTTCCCCCTGTAGCTAAGTAGCTCCTAAGCACCTCAGTGATTGTAATACAAAATGGCATGTCATCCTTTAAGATGACCTAAGCAGGTAGTCTTCCCAGCCCTCTCTCGAGTTTTTCTGGAGTACCAAAGTAATTGTCACTTAAATGCATTATAAATAGTACTAATTTCCAGACAAAAAGATTTATTATTATTATTAATTATTATTTCAAATGAATTTTGTTTCTATTTCATTTACATATACATCTGCAAATTTAGATATGATGACCAAGAATGCAGTAATATTTACATTTTATTTGCCCTATTTGTCTGATTATAGGGAGACAGACTGAATTTGGCTGTCTTCCACTATAGGAATGACAATCCCACACAGCGGAAGGAGAGAAAGAACCCTTCTCTAAGGCTTACAATTCCTCCTCTTCCTCCTCCTCCTCCTCTCTCTCCACTCTGTAAACTTAAGAGCAAGTCCTAATACCATCACTTCCAGTCTTTTCATAAGGCAAAGTAGTTCTTGCCTCTGTCCATCCCATTCAGATCTGTTCAAGGTCAGTTCTGTAACGAAAATGCTCTTTACTGAGTTCACTCAAAGGTGGTCCTACTCATTCTTTCATATGGCATGCTTCAAAGAACTGAGATGCTTCAGGATAAATGTTGTATCTGCCTGGTATTAGGCAGGAGTTTCCAGATGTACCAAATAACTTTCTCATTTTTAACAAAGAAATTTTATGAAATTTTCCCATGCACTTCTTAGTTATTTGTTCAAGCTTCATCCACTGGGGCTTATTGCTGTGATAATAGTTGTGTTCTACAAAAAAAAAAGTGTCACTCGGACAGTAAAGCAAGGGCTTTGCTTATTAGGGTAAAGATGCAAAGAACAATGCAGTGTTTGCCCCTTGCCTCCTTGGGCAGCCTCCATGCAGCACATTGGAAAGGTTCTTTTGATTCTTTAAAATAAATAAGAACTCTCATCTGCTTTTCTAAAGGTTCTTAAATGCATTGTTCTTATAAATACTATCACAGGACTGCTGGATATAGCATGCATCTCTACAAGGAAATGTTTGTTTTCACTTGAAGTTTGGAACATATACTTTTTCATAGACTTCCAAAATCATGATGTCTTTATTAAAAATAAAAAGACATCCAAAGCTATCTTCTAGTAAAGGTGTTCCTCTTCAAAACGATTAGCTGCTACTGAAAAAGTTTCAAGGATGCTTGGAGGACACTTTCTAGTGTATTACTGCAAAATGGGCAATGTAAAACAAGGTGGATATGTTTTTTCCTCCGTTTGTTTTATGTGCATGAGTGTCTGTTCATAATGTACATTCAGTACCCACAGAAGCTAGAAGAGAGCATCGGATGGCCAGGTACTGGATTGATGGATGATTGTGAGCTGTCATACAGGTGTTGGAAACTGAACCTTAAGTCTTCTGGAAGAGCAGCCAGTGCTCTTAGCTCCTGGGCCATCTCTCCAGTCCTTGAACATACTGGTTTTAAACGGATGGTGGAATTCTCTTATTCAACATTAATTTCATAAGTGAGAGGGATGCTTTTTAAGCAAAGAAAATGTGATGCAATGGCTGCTACCAAATCTCGTGATTCCTAAGGAAGTAGCTACAGTCATCCAACACAGATCCAAATAGAACCTTAGTCCCTGGGCTACAACAGAAATGATCCATCCACTTGAAATCGTAACAAGAAATGTTTCAGAGCTGAAAAAGGCACATAAGTAGGCCAAAATGACATCAACGAGTACATCTGAGTATTTGAGAGCTGAGACTGTATAAATCGGCATCCTCCCCAGTTTTTTCGTGATTCTTTCTTCCCTCAGCTGTTATTTGTGGCCTTTTAACACACATTGTGAAATTTCTATTTGTTTCTGTGTATGTGGGAAGAAATTACCTTTCTTACAGCAGGAAACGTTGTACCAAGATATCCTTGCCATGCGTGACACGAAGCTCATCTGTTGGAAATAGAGCCTGCCAGGGGGTTGTCAGAAAGCAGTGGTATTGTTTATCATAGTCTTCACCAGGTGATGACAACAGAAAGTGGTGAGATGTGGTGGGATTTATGGGTATTTGGAGGTAAAAGAGGCAAGACTTGACGGACAGTTGCAGTTGGTGGGGGAAGGAAAGGAACCACAGTTCATGCCTGGATTTGTGGGTGGAGCATCTGGGAGATGGCAGTTGCAGCAGCGTGGGAAACTGACTGGCAAGAATAAGTAGGTTCCATGCAGCTTATTAGACATCTGTGCAGAGGCTTCACGGGGGTCGTTGGGACAGAGCTCAGGGGAGGAGAGTTGGAAATAAAAATGTAAGTCATCCATTTATAAATGGCATTCAAAACCATAGAGTTTTATGAGAAAAAAAATCAGAAGTCAAAATGTTTAGAGAATCAAACAATCTGGAAGATTCCAAACCACGAATATTGAAAATGGTAGGAGCAAGGACAGAAAGTTAAACAGTAGTAATCAAAGGAATCAGGAAATTGTAGAAATGTGTGTGACCAGAGACATCAGAAAAAAAAAAATGCTGTAAGAAGGAAGAAGGTCTTGTTATGTCCAGGCTGCTGAAGCCGTCAGTGATGTGAGGACAAAGAATTACTTTAGAATTTAAATGACCTTTGGGTTAGTCAACTTTCCATGACTGTACCAAAATATCTGAGAAAATGAAATTGCAAAGGGTTCAGTCTATGATAGCTGGGCCCTGTTGCGTTGGGCCTGTGATGTCACAGTGCATCGCCGAGGGCGGGAGCAAAGCGGGAAAGCCATCTCCCATTCAAGGAAGGGCACACAGCTCATGACCTAATTACCACTCTTCCCACCTCCTCAAGGTTGTGCCACCTCACAAGAGCCCTCTACACACAGACCAGGCCTTGCGGGGGGAGGGGGAGGCATTCAAGATCTAAACTATATCCCAGCTGAGGCAGGATAGTTTTGTGATCAAGCCTAACCCATATAGAGCTAGAGATTCTCTAGGATACACAGGGAGACTATCTTTGAAAGAAATTCTCACACGGGCACTCTTTATTATATTTAAAATTTCAGAACTTCATATATGAGTATTCTTTTTACATTATTTCCATCCCTCTTCCTCCCCTTCCACTTATAGAACTTACAGCCATGTTCATATGAGTCATTTAAGTCAAAATGATAATGATGATTAAATATTGATTCATAACATTGAACAAAAATTGTAAGCCTAGTGGTTCTAATTCCTGGAATTTTTCTTTGGCACACAGTTATATATAGATAAATGAATACATGTTCAAAGTTAAGTGAACAATTGAAAAAATATTGATGTCTATAAATTTAAGAAGCAAAATAAACTATGACTATCCATTTGGTGAAAAACATTCCAACTGTTAAAATTATTAAGGCAGCATTCCATGTATTAAAATGAAAAGATCTTCCGCATACATTTAACATGAACAAAAAAGATCAGGCTTTATGGATTACTCCTGATTAGCAAAGAAAAACAAAAGTTATACGCCAAAGCTTGTCTAAAAATCAAAAGGCCACAGTAGTTGCTTAAAGAGAGGGCAAGTTTGTGGTAGAGCATAATAAGAGATGAGGCGCTGGGAAAGGGGGCTTTTGTTGTTTTCTGTTTCATTTTCAGTTCTGAGGAGGGAACCTGTACAGGGTCTTGTATTTGCTAAGCAACCATTCTGCTCCTGAGCAACACTTAATGCCTTTGAATTATAGGCACACAGGTACCTATTCAAAACCCTAAATAAAATTTTATGCATAATTTTGAAGCATGTCATTTAAAATAATAAGAGGAAATAAAAGATGTGGTGGTGAAAAATGAGTGCTATATATAGCACAAATCTTTGAGGAGTTTTCAAAAAGAAGATTAAAGGTAGCTGGAGGGAGCCATGGAGGTTTGGTTGTAAAATGGGAACCGTTAATGCCAAAATTAAACTACAACAGAAAGAAGAAAAACTGACTTAAAAAATAATGAAAAGGACAAAAGGAGAGCAGATTCTTTTAGTATGAGTAGCATTTCAGGCATTTGTAAGAAAAAGAGGTACCATAGCCAGAAACATTGAGAAAGGCATTTTCTAGAAACCTTCAGGCATGGACCTGTGCTTTGGCCAGCATGCTGCATGCCCAAACTCATGGCTGCATAGGTCATTTGTATAAATTACTGTGATCAAGGCTCCATTTCTAATGTAATTCCTCCCTCACCCTTCTCATCAAGGTTCTTCTTACCCTTGAACGGAGCTACCCTTAGCAGCTGGCCAGCGGCTTGTGGACTCATTAAAGATTGAGTTGGTTTGGAAAGTAGCTGTTTCTCTTGGATCTCCTTTACCCTGAGCAGTATTCTACCGTACTCTGAATTTAGGAGACTGGGAGGCCCGCAGGCATCCATCTCCCTCCCTGCTTCCAACCCCTGTTAGTTAACTTGCTAAGCTATTTTCCTTGCCCTGGAGCCTAAGTCTAGCTTGCTCTCTCTGTGTTCTGAGTCCTCCAATAACCTTGCTTCAACCCCCTCCAAACATCAACTTCTTCATTGCTAAGAGATCCCATTTTGTATGTGAATTATTAACATGCGGTCACCCCCGTGTTTAAACCACTCAGATAAGCAGAGAAGCTGCACGTGTTCCTGAGCTCTTCAGCTCCAGTCCCAGCTAGTCTTCTCTTTGTCAGACAGCTTTGAATGAGCGGAATTAATTCACACTTGTGTCACCATCTCCCTGCTGTTAATTTTTTCCACTGTCTGGCTCACATTCCCACCACCCCGCGAAACCTTGTCTCCTTGGACTGCTTAATGATAATTAAGAAAGGGAACCATTGGAGGCTTCTCCCATAGACTCCGAAATAATCTCTTCACATTCAAGTCAAAATGGCACCATCCTGACCCACCTCCTACACTTGAAGAGATGCTTCTGGATGCCTCAGTGGCTATGGTCTGTAGTCATCTTCTCCATTCAATTTTATCTTTCTTTTTCTCTTTTAGTCAACAATACTTAAGAATCAAACAGTAAAATTTCAAAAATAAAAAAGCAAAGACATAACAACTGTCATTTCTTTTCTCTTTCCAGAGGATAAAATAGTGGATTCAGATCGTTGCAGTTAATTTCAGATAATGAGGACTCTCTAAAACCCATCAATAGAGTGAGAGAAAGCTCTCTTGAGATCTACCATGATTTCACTCACCCCCCCCATGGTAAATATGAAGTATTCTACATGAGCTGGCTTCAACTCATAGCAGTCCCCCTGTCTCAGCCTTCCAAATGCTGGGATTACAGGCACAAATCACCATGCCAATTTTTAATTGTATATTTCTGATAAGGATGTTCCAAGGGTGGATACAAACGGCATTATAGTTTTCATGTCTGAGTCTTTCATTGGTTCTTCTTAATTTCTCCTTATACTTCTGATATGGAAATAAAAAAATAAAATTTCTGCTACTGTTATTAATGGAAAGCTGATACCACTGAGAACAAGACATACTAGGAAAGAGCCTATCAAATAAACACAGTACTTCTGTTCATTTCATTCCTATATTGAGTTTCAATCAAAAGTCTTGATATAAACTTGACTCCCTTTTTTAGCTTGAAAGGAAAGACTAGCAGGAGATAAAAATGTTTAACCAACCTTGAAGTATCCCAGGGTTTTTAGTACAAAAGGCAAGAATATTCAAGAGAAATTGAGTCCCCCATGTTCCAACAGTGTCACTTAGTGCTGTGACAGTAGTTTCACAGGTAGCACCAATGGGACACAACCTACATTTGAGTAAAGTACTCCATCTTCTGTGTATCTATCCCAAACCTCACTAACAGCTGAAACCACTGGAGATCAAAATGTGGACATACTGAAGATCCCCATGCATAGTCTATAAGTTAATAATTATATTCTGCTGATGCCTTTAAGCATTTAAATGACTTGCATCTTATCAGAAAGACTCCCAGATTCCTTCCTTCCCACGTTCCAAAATTCAAGTCAACCAGTCAACCTCTGTGCCATCTTGAACCTACTCTGCTCTCCTGAGCACTCATCACTGAATTTAAAACTTTTTTTTCCAAGCAGGGTTTCTCTGTGTGACAACCTTGGCTGTCTTGGTACTCCCATTGTAGATTAGTCTGGCCTCAAACCCACAGATATTCACCCGCCTTTGCCTCCCAAGTGCTGGGGTAAAAGGTGAGCATCATCCTACCCTGCAACCCTGAACTCTTTCAATACCTTTCACGTACACCTCCCTGAGCTGTGCCTTGCCCCCATGGATCACTTTCCCATATTGCCACTAACTTAATTTTAGAATTAATTCCGACTTATGCTTACATTATTTCGCCTCAGTACCTTGCCTATCTGTTCAGTATATCTCAAGACCTGTCCCTCTGCCCTGTAGGGAACCCTCCATGCCTCACTCATTGTGTCAAATTCTTACTCATTTGCCAGAGCTTTTTTCTCCCCTTCCCCGAGCGCTTTCTTCACTAGCCCCAGTCTTTGAACCTTTCATGAGCTTCTATGTTGTACTGTTTATATTTTATTTACATGTGTGCCTCTTCTTCAAGTTAGGCCAATGAGCTCCTGTAGCAGGGAGCTGAGTCTTCTGGTCTTAGTGTCAGGAGACAGACAAACCACTGAGCTCTGCACAAAAGAGAAAGTTCCGAGTACCTATCAACAAATCACATCACCAACTATGCCACAGCTGTAGCACAATTAATAAAAACGCAGAGACAAATGTAGAGTTCAACCTGAAGACCAGAAAAGCAAAACAGTCAACCACTGGCTCTTAACCTCTACCTCAGTCAGAAAATGGCGATCCTGCTTACAGGAATCCTCAGAATGAGACTGACTGCAAGTTGTCTCCTCCAGTCTTATATTCCTCCCTAGTGCTGGGATAAAAGGTGTGCACCACTACCACCTAGTTTCTATGGCAAACTAATGTGTCTACTGGGATTAAAGATGTGTGTCACCACTGCCTGGTCTGAAAGGCTGACCCGTGTAGTTGTTTTACTCTCTGATCTTCAGGCAAGCTTTATTTATTAAAATACAAATGAAATATTGCTACATATATCCACTATGCAGTGGGAGTGATTTCCTAGAAACCTTCTCAAATTTTTCTCTTTCTCTGTGCAGTGGTGACTGTCTCTGACATTTCAGTTCTCTCAAATTCGTTCATAAAATTAGGAGAAAAGAAAAACCCAGAAGCTTCGTCACACAGTCTTCTGTGCCTACCATCTCCAAGCCAGATGGCCAGTTCTTTATATAACAAAACGTCAAGAGAAGAAAATTTCAAAAACTCTCTCAATAACCCATTTTAGTGTTCTAAAGCTTTTATTTCATATATACATATATATATATATACATACACGTATATATACAAAATTACATTGCTCTAGTTATTCTAATCTCTTCAAAATAAGAATATGAGGCTACCTACATTTTTATCAATGTTTCATCTGTTTGGAAATAATTTTAAGCAATAGTAAAGAAAACATTTCAATTAATTAAGGAGTTTCTAGTATACTTATTTTATAAATACCTAACTTTCTAGTTTACCCAGAAGTCTCTGCCTGCAGTTAAGCGTGTTAATTTGTTACTTTTCTTTTGTAAATAATGTATTAGTGCACTAGCTCACAAATTGTGAATTAATAGAATAAAAGCATTGGGGATTATTTTGTTCAAATGAAGACTAGAATATGTACATTAAAACAGTCCAGGTTTGTGTGTCAGCATTTTACATTTAAATTGATGTTTCATATCTAAAATAACCTTACAGCATTTTATAACTATGGTTTTATCTTCTAATACTTTGATTTTTGAAGTATTATTAAAATTTTATAAAATATATAATGCAAGACTTTGTTTTCTAGTTAGCCTTGTAAGCAAGGTTTCTGAGTACTGCCTTAAAAAACAAATGACAAAAGAAGAGACTAACCTTCATAAGCAAGTCTAAAAAATAACAGTTAGTAAGTTGGCTGCATCTTCTTAAGACTTTTCTTAAATGTTTGCAATAATAAACTACAGGTTTGGAAAGTGGTCCTGTCAACACTCTGCCTGCAGAGCCTCCTGTTCACAGCACTGATAATTCAAGCGTCATTTTGTTCTTCTTTGGAGTCTAGGCAGCTGTGTTTGACCAGCCAAGGACCCTTCAATCTTTATCATTCTGGTTGAAATAAAAGCAGTGGCACCCTCTCCTCCACCTTTTATAACTAAGTCTGGGTTGTATGCTGTGGAGGTTTCGATTTTGACAAGAAGAGCCCAGAATTTATGTGATCAAAGAACCATTTTCTCTGAAATTCGTCTGTGGCTCACTCTTCCTTAGTTCCTGATTTGGTTCAAACTGTCATCACCAATTTTATGAAACACTAGAAGAAAATAATTTTTATTTTATAGTTGTAATCAGAGGAAGAGCATTGAATGAAGGGTTAAAAGGCTGGACAAAAACTTGTCTAAAAGAAATTTACTAAGACTAAGCTCAATTCTATGCAAATTTCTCTTCCTCCTAGTCTATTCTCACATTAAAACTACATACAAAATCTCACTGAATATCCCTGCTACCACTAAGCTCTGGGGATATAGAGGAAAATTTGCTAAAATTACTTTATTCTTTTAAAAGCATGCCACACTATTTTTAAATTGCAAATAAGCAATATTGCAGATACTGAGGAAGTTCCTATTAAAAAGAATGCCACATACAGGAATGAGATGTATCTCTGGGCGCAACTAATCTGCTGTAATATAGAAACATGTAAAACTCCTATTGAAAGGTAAGGAAGTATGTGTTTCCTAAAAGCGTACCTTTTTGTTGGTGGCACACAAAAGTACTATCAGATCCCCACCACGTAAAAGGGAAGGCTGTCCCTGCCCTGGATACAAAGTTACTAAATAACTGCAGGGAAAATTTAGAATGATACTGCATGTGAAGCCCTGAGTACAGCCATAGTATCCTGAGAAAGTTTGGTGGGTTTCAAAGCTGCATTCAAATATACTCTTACATTTCATCGTCCCAGGAGGATAGGCTTAATTATACTCACTATACAGAAGAGGGGACTTGATTCCAAAGACACCTAGATTATTCTTGGTTCCAAAAGTGATTTGAAGACATTATTTTTAAGATTTGCTTATTTTGATTTCTTGTGTTTGAGTATTTGCCTGCATATATGTGTATATGCATCACTTGGTGTGTGCTGCCTTCAAAGACCAGAAGAAGGCAACAGATTCCCTGGAACTGAAGGTACAGATGGCTGTGAGCCTCCATTTGGCTGCTGAGAACTCAGCCCAGGGCCTCTTCAAGAGCAGCCAGGGTTCTTGCCCTCTGAGCCATCTCTCCAGCCTCAGAAACTGTTCTAATTCTCAAAATTGTGAGATTTTCTGTTTATATGTTTTCAGTTGATGCTTGGCCTTTCTATATTTCAACCAGCATAATTCTGAGATGCTTAACCAAGATTTCTTTTGTGTTCACACATGGTTTGTTTTGATAAGGTTCCATTACACAGCTTTGAGACAGTGACACAGATAGTGAGAGACTTCACTGAAGTCCAGCATTACACTCAATAGTTGTCATCTTATTTTACTTGACTGAGCTATTGTACATGCACTATGTACATTAAAGTTTCTTTCTACTGTAGGAGGAGTTTTTGTCAGGACCACCAGCTCCCAAATAATCACACAGAGACTTAATATTAATTATAAGTGTTCAGTCAATAGCTCAGACTTATTACTAACTAGCTCTTACAACTTAAATTAACCCATATTTCTTATCTATGTGTGATGTATTCATCTTGCTTCTCTCTGCATCTGGCTGGCGCCTCCATGACTCCACCCTTCTTCTTCCTCACAATCTCTTTTTGTTCTCACATTCCACCTAAACTTTACCCTGCGTACCTATTGGCCAGTAGGCTCTTTATTGTTCCACAGCATTCTACAATGGTGTTTACCTATTTTCCATAGGACCTATCCAACTTACAGCCAGTTGTTTATTGTGGTGTTAATAATGGGGCATATTTAAAATATGTGATGCAATGTCTTATGCAAAATTTACTTTTTATCCAGGATTCATTTGTCTAAGATTAGCTTAAATTGTTTTTTTTTACCTTCTCTTCTTTAGGTTTGCTTAAAATTCATTGGCCCGATTTTTATTTTACTTTTGGATTATTTTAACATATCAAATAGTACTAAATTTTTATTTGTTCTCAATCTGGAATACAAAATTTGACCATTTTTCATTCTGCTGAACTAACTCAACTTTGATATGAATTAGCTACTATAAGTATCAGATTCAATTTCACCTAGACCAAGCAACTTTTATTGTTTTCTTCAGAGTAGGGCAAAGAATAATGGTTTTTCTTTATACTCATGGGTGAAAATCCATTTTGGAAATTTGCATTTACAGTCAAACAAAATTTATATAGAAATTAGTTCATGTCCTTCTATTTTGATTCCTTGTGATTTCTGAGTTCCTGTAGCCTACCAGGAAGTTGAAAGAACAAAGAGTTACAAATGCACCTTTCTTATTTTAAATTTTTATCTATTTTATTTAAATAACTCTTTTTCATTTATGTTACATACCAATTGCAGTTTTTCCTCCTTCCTCTCCTTTAAGTCTCCTGTTTCCCATTTACTCCCCTCCCCATCTACTCCTCCTTCATCTCCATTCAGAAAGGGCCGGGCTTTCCATGGATTGGAACAAATCATTGTGTATCAAGTTGAGGCAGGATCAAGCTTCTCCCCTTGTATCAAGGTTGGTTAAGTTAACCCAGCATAGGGAACAGGTTACCAAAGACAGCTAAGCACCAGAGACAGGTACTGATCTCACTACTAGATGTGTAACAAAAGCTCCTTTCTTAGCAAAGAAAGCTCTTTCCTCCATTCTCTTCTTCTGTTACCATCTTTCCCACATTTCACTTACAGGTGCTTATTCTGTGTGAGGCCAGATCACACATTTCTTTGACATTAGGAGCCTCACTATGTTCTAGGCAGACAGCAGACCTGAGAATAATTCTTCATTTTCCTACCAGTTGATTTGGAACTATTGTTTTAGCAGTTTCCTAGATGTGGCTAGTTGAGTTGCCAGCATGGTTATGGCTTACTTCCCTCATTTCAACCTTTTTGAAGGAGATAAATTTAAACCGTCATGTTTGTACCTCTGCACTTTCCATTAAACTGGCTAATTCTGTTTTCAAACAAAGCTTCCCGAAAGTTTGGTCAAGAAGATATCAGACCTAATGCCTTCCATATCTCAGTTATTACCTCCTTTACTCATTTATAAGTTACTTCACTATAAAGTTACATGGATGAAGTATAATACACAATTTTGAAAGTCCCTGAACTACAGCTTTAACAAAGTTTGTATATCACCCGAAGAAGGGATAGTGGAACCTTCACACAGGAGTTATTATTTAAGAATTTGAGCCTCTATGTGTGTCTACTGAACTCATCTCCTGAAGTAAATATTCTATCAGGTCTTAATATTAGAACGTTGAAATATTCTCTTGCTCTCTTTCCAAATAATGCTTTTCTTTTTAAGGAATCAGTGAGCCATAGAATAAGTACTTGCAAATAATTCTGATCTGAGGCAATTCATTGACAGTTTTGATCATTGTTCACAACAGCACCTATTTCATCTCCCATTAGATTCTCCTTTAGGAAATGCTTAAAATTAAACACGAACCGTGCTCACAAAACTGCAAGCTCTCCAGTACTCAGGCTTACTGGGATTTCTAAATGATTTGCTGTAGATTGGTCTCGCAATTGCTTATTTTAGAGAAGTTCAGTGGAGCTCTGTTGTGAGAAAGAAATATCCCTACAAACAAGCATTCAAACAGCTTGACATGTGGTCATTCTTAGCACAGTTAATTCAAATTTTAGTCTTACAAAGAAGCAAAGAGAACCCATGAATATCACAGGGGAAAATGAAAGTTGGTTGGTCTCATAATTTAGAAGTGAGAAGTCTTTGAAACATGAGGACGTGGCCCAGGATCTTTCAAATACCCAAGTGGTGAAAACTCAGTTCTGAAAGATGTGTGAAACCAAAGGTTGAAGGTTTATACTCTGAAGAGGAGTTTTAAAGTCCTATGGATGGGGGTGTTCTGGTGAAGTGCAAGCCAGTTGAGAGAAAGAAAAAGCTCAGTTCAGTTTGCAATTTTAAGTTTAAATATTCTCATTGTAGCCAGCTCCAAACTGCCCAAGTAAAGCTGTGAGGGTGATCTGGCTGCTATATCCCGTCACCCCATTGATCGCCAGGGTTGATTCGGCTGATCTGGCTGGCTAGGCGATCAGCCCTTCCTCCCTCACCACTCCATGTGTGTCCCTCCTGAGGCTGTGGGCTCTGTCAGTAGAAGAGGATGACCTTCCCCGAATAGAGGAGGGCCCATCTTCTGTCAAGAGTAGCTGTGCTCCCCTGCTAGAACCTCCAACTTTCTCTTTTAAAATGACTGAGAGACCACAGGATCAAAAACTGGTCTCTTTGAAACCGAGTACTACCACCTACTATATGCCTTTGGCAAAAGTACTTTACCTAATTCTTTATTTTTTCTTGGTTATAAAAATTATAAATATTTGGTAGCCATGCAGAGGTGGTGAATTCTTTTAATCCAGCCCTTGGGAGACAGAGGCAGTCAGATCTGAGTTGAAGGCCAGCCTAGTCTACAGATCAAGTTCCAGGATAGCCAGGGAAATACAGAAAAACTCTGCCTTGAAAAAATTTACAAATATTTGGAATATAGAACATGTTTATGAGATATACATTTGGGTTACTAAGTAAAGCTAATATATATATATGAATTGCTTCACATGATTATTTGAATGGGAATATTTAAACCTAGCCACTATCAAATACATAATACACTATTATCTGCTGCAATCCCCTTGCTGTATAATAAATAGGTCTATGGAACTTACTGCCTTTGTCTCATGAGAATGCTGTATCATTGAAAGACCACTTTATTAGCCCACCCTGCCTCTTTGTAATCATTATTATACTGTTTCTATGAGATCCACATCTTCAGGCCTAATACATTTATTGATAAGATTCCAAAATATCAGAACCATGTAGCAAACCATGTGGTGATCTAAATGTAATAAATATGAGCATATCCTGCATATAAATAGACTATGAATCATTTTTATTTTGGTTTCTGTATTACTCCTTTCTTCCTGTCCTTTCTCGTCAGAAATTTGTAATGAGGTCAGAAGATGGCCCATAATTAGGAAAGATATTACTATGAGTTTCATGTTTATACATGCATGCAGCCACCTTAATGATTCCATTACATAGGAGGGACAGTTCCAGGGACATGCACACACTTGGAAGGAATGCTATACCAAAATTGGCTTTCCTTTCTGTTGAGTGAAGACAAAACATAACCCCTGTTCATAGAAGATGAAATTGACTAGTGATTTGTTACATAAATTATCATTCATGGTGTTGAAACCTTTGGAAAGGAAGAATAAAATGATAGTAAATGTGCTTTCCTACAGTTGTGACTGTTGCCAATTAAAATTCTTAATTTATGACCAGCAAAAGTTGGAACCACTGATGCCTATGGACACCAAAGAACTATCCTTCATGTGGCGTAGTTGGTGCCCTAGCAGCTTTCCTTATTAAAGCAAGAATGATGTCTTCAGGATTTTATTCCCCTAGTTACACTGTTCCAGAGGAACACTGTCCTTTCTTATATACAAAATACAAGTTGGTCTGGGTAATTATTTCAAGTTTTCATTAAGAATAAACTATCCTAAGTGCTATGGAATACATTATTTTGTATTATTTTTCAGCTCCCCTTGCAGATAATCTCCTGGAATTTTAAACATTACAGAAAGGCATGATAAAGAAAAAGATAAATTTGTCAACAAGCAATCATAATGAAAAAGGGGTCTTGACTGGAGTGACTAGGAGGAATAGTGGTCCCCTCTATTTGTTATTATTAAAATAACCAATGCCCTCCAAGCAATCTTTAGCCTCTACCCTACTTTATCCCTGGGCAACTTTTGACTATAACTTCCTGAAACAATTTCCTCAATTCTTTCTAATTAGTTTCCATGACAAAGCCCTCTCAATCTTTCTGGCATTTAAATTCTTCTTCCCAGACTTTATAGAATTTGATTTCATCCTCATTGTACTTGGAGACCAATGGGGTGCAGTAAAGCAAGAGAGTGGAGAAATGATGGAGTCAAATGTCCTTAACCTAATGCTAGCACTTTTCTCTATTTCCAACTCTGTGTCTAGATTAGATTCATTTGTGATTTCTGATTTTCTCAATGTAGAACTTCTTAGCAATCACATACTAAACAAACTCTTCCCAGAATCTCTGTAGATCTTATTTTTTGCTGTGTTTCTATGGCACTTATTTGTACACTTATGGTTGAATTTACTACAAGTACATATTGTTTGTGTGTAAAAATAGCTCCTGTTTTCATTATGCCATGAGCTTTTGAATCTCAGTGAATATGCCTAGGACCCTATTGTTTAGTGAATGAAACAGACTCTTTAAAGAAAAATCAACAAATGCAGATTTAATCACTTAAATGAAATTTCAACAAATTCTGATTAATCCTTAGTAATATCTTGGTCAAATCTCTAAGCTTCTTTGTGTTTTGTTTTGTTAAAGGACAATAATCTTGATAATTAATTAACTTTATTTTTTAGTTATTTAATGTTTTAATATATGTAAAAGTGTTTTGATGGTCCAGCAGTTGTTTGTTTGGGTTTTTGGATTAATCAAAACTGAAAATAACTTTAAAAAAAAAGACAAAGAAAAAAAAAGAATGTATTGGTCCTGAATTATCTTTTTATAAATCAGGGACAGGGACCCAGAATACTGGAAACGTTACAGATTGGGTAAAGTCAGGTTATGCCAAGTTACTTCTTTTGTGTGAGGATTAAAATAGAGAGAAGTTAATTATCATACTGTGAAGCTGCCCTGTTGGGGAAATTTGGCAGTCATCTTTGTAATTCTGATTTCTCAGGAGCTCATATAAACAGCTTAGTATCTGCTTGGTGATGTGGAATTGAGCATGCATGGTTCTACCTTTATTTTTAGCCTAGTCCATTGGAGCACAGCATAGAAGCTTAGCCTAAAACAGTGGCTTCCTTAAGTTTTGTTTAATAATTTATCTTGAAATAGGAGATAATAATTTTTGCATCACCTTTCCACTTAAAATCTTACTATTTTGTTTTGCAACAAAAGGAATTTGATTGCAAAAATATTTTGCAAATGTAAATGCATTAATAGACGAATTGGACATTCTCAGTCTGTTGTTTTATCGAACTTTCGAATACTCAAATGTGTGCATGCATGCATACACGTGCACACACACACATGGAATAGAATGAAGTATGATAAGTTAAATCAAGAGCTCTTGGATTTTGACCTTTACCAATTCCTATATTTCTCAACACATAAAAAAAAACTGCATCCTTGTTAATTTTGTGGTCTCATATTTGAGTGCTCTCAAGGATGTGATTACTCTATTAAATGTGATAGCTTTTTAAATCACCATTTATCATTATTCAGTTAGGTCTTATATTCTTGAAAGCTGAGAAATACAATTCTATATAGGGCATAATGACATAGTCACTAAAAAATACCTTTGATATTGACAGGAACTACTGACTAATTATATATAAGACAAGAAGCAATAGAAAATCTATGTGCTATAAAAATCAATTCTTCGTTCTAACTGCATTCCAAAATTTCTACACACAAGGATTTGCATGTTAACTAGCAGAGCTTTATGAATCCCCAGTGATGTACCAGTTGAGAAGGCTTCACTTGCTGCAGTGCTGAGGACTCTGGTTATGAATGTGAACTAAGCAATGCTTTTTGCAGCATTCTGAATACTGAAAAGCATTGTCTATAACAATGTGGTGAGAGTGTGTGCCAAGAGTCTAACTTGTCCTCTATGGCTAGCAATTTTTCTGGTGATGTTAGTCCCCGTGGCATGCAGAAAGTTTAAACATAAAAAGTTAAATAAAACAAAAGATAAGGTTCCCAATGTGTTTTAAGCAAGTGTCAAAATTCTTATCTCTCCTGACTTTGCAAATGCTGCCTTGGTACTGTTGCTCGTGTTGCTGATGCATGCTAAATAAAGCACAGCTCTGTCAAATCCAGGAGAGTTGAGGGAAAGGTATTCATCGCCTGAGATGGAACTGTCAAGCGCGAACTCATCAGGACCTTCACAACTGGCACTCTACTTTTCTACAATTCCCGAAATTTGTCATTAAAGGGGATGAGAAGAGTTCTTGTAGTTTATTCTCTGGAACCATTGTGTATACTACTTGCCGCCCATTTGAAGATAGACACTAGCAAAGAAGTCAAGCATCCCAATGAATGAGTCACAATGCTGTGAAGAACTATACTTAATATATCTAGTAGAAAATTCAAGTATTTTTTTTATTGATATTATCAATGTAAGTAGACAGAGAGTTTGTGATAGGAACAGTCAAAGTAGTTTTTCCTTCATAGCTATTGGTTTATCTTTCATGGGTTTAACCAACGCATCAACAATATCCAGGGGAAATGTGGTTGTACTGCATACTCACAGCCTCTTTCTTGTCATTATGCCATAAACCTAACTGTTCAGAGTAACGGTTCTTTCTATAGCACTACATGTAGATGATAGAAGAAAGGGCAGCAACTTTTTGTGTGTGGAAAATTTTCAGAAGAATAAAAAGTAAACTGCTTTTTGTCATTTGTTTCCTTTTAGGGGAGGCCGAACTGAAATGGAATTGTACTGTGAACAGCTCACTAACTTCTCCCAAGATCAAGAAGTGAAGTGAGAATGAAAACCAACAGTTGAACCCATCACCCCAAGGTAAGCATCCTTAGAACTAAAGCAGGGAGTTGAACCCATCACACCATGGTAAGCATCCTTAGAATAACCTAAGAATTAGTTTAAAAAAATGAAAAAAAAATACAATTGAGTGGATCAGGAAAGCAGAGCAAAGTGATGGGGGAGGGGTTAGAAGAGGTGTGGGTCCTGCTCATGGTGACAAACAGTGCTGTTCACTAATAGGTTCTGTTAGAATAAAATAGCATAAATTGCATAGTTTATTCCAAGCCAAATATGAGTGACCAGAGATTCAACTTACATTGAATGGTACATTCCACCATGGAAGATGTTCTGTGAACTTGTAAAAAAAAAAATCACAGAACAAAACAAAGTCATAATCAGTCACATCAGTGGGAGTTGCCAGTAGGCAGGCTGTTGCAAGATGGAAGTCTTCTCTCTGGGTCTTGGAAGCTATCTTTGACTGATTGCACTCTTAGTTATGGTCATGGGAGCTTAGAGATTGTGTGGACTTAGTGGTATGTTTCAGGAAGTTTACACAATAATCACAAGAATGTTAAACCAGACACAAACGTTAAGATACAAGACTGTTAAAGACTAAAGATAACCAAGTTCACTCTGAATTTCCACTTGGAACATTTCTTCTCTTCATAGCCATGATATTCGGCTTATCCCAAGTTAATCAGTCTGCAGGTCCTTTGATACAAATGCAAGTAGCGAGAGATGAGGCTCAGTGATAGAGGACTTTCCGATGCAAAAACACTGAATTTTATCCCAAACACAATCAAAGAAAATAAAAATAAACAAGCCCTGACATTTAAAGAATTACATTGTGACCTGAGAGGTGGCTCAGCAGTTAAGAGTGCTTGTTGCTCTGACTAAGGACAAGAATATGGCTCACAACTGCCTGTAACTTCAGATCCAGTGTATCAGGCCTTCACCTCTGATACACTGCACACACACTTAAAAAAATAAACCTTAGAAAAGGTTTTTAATAATACATTAAAATGTGCTTTACATAAGAATAGTGGCTCATATCTTGCAACGCCAGGACTTGGGAGGTTGAGGCAAGAAGATTCCTTTAAAGTGAGTCCAGGTAAGCCTGAGATGCAGAGGAAGTGCTGCCTCCAAATAAACAAAAGATGAAGATGTAGATGAGGCTCCTTCCAAGAAGAACAGGTGACTGTTCATCAATGTCAGTGAACCTTAACAGTGAGCAGAAACATGTCCGCTGAAACCTTCTAGAAGAAAACAAGTGAGAAAGGTGGAAAGGTGGCTATGCTAGTGCTTAGGTGAGTGTGCGAAGAGTGTATTCAATGGTGTGCTTATAGAAGGTGGAAAGTGGCATCATACTATGTGAGGAAGCCAGCCTACAGAATTTTAAATTTAAGACTCTCATCAATAATATAGAAAACATAGAAAATCTAGTTTGCCATTATTTCAAAACACAATAGTTGGCCTTGATGAAATGGAAATTCAATTGTAATGCATATCTTCACAAGACTTCTCAAAGTACTATGTTAAGCACAACCATTGCATGTGGTGGTTCATAGTGCATGTTGCCCATGGTAAGAAGATAATGCATAACACATCTGTGTGATCTGCAGCCAGTCCCAGTTGCTTACATTGCCTGTGATTCTAACTGTTCATAAGAAGTCTAGTAGTGTGGTACTTCCTTAGCCTGGGAAGACAAGTTAGGAGTCCTACTGTTCCGTCTCAGGTATAAAAACAGTTCTATTAGACCCCTTCTGGATGATGTTATTCAAATCAAATGAGCTTTTCAGTGTATTTATTAGAATTTATTTATTAGAAAATATATTTATTAGAAAATGGCGAAGATAATGTTCACCTACCAAATCACACAGGGTTGTTTGGAGTCATTGAGTATTTGCTTTGGAAAAAAAACTTTTATACATGTGTATATTGCTATTATCTACTTCACTGTTGCTATTTGAGACAAGATTTCACAATATAGCTCAGTATGTCACTTAGGCCGACCTGGGGGTTACAAGTAGTGGTTTGCGCAACCACATCCAGATTTATGCCCATTGTTATTTTTAAAAAATTAGTGCTTTCTACTCCTCCCAAGGCTGGGAGGGAGGGGGGTGGGCCTTGGACTTCCAACAGGGCAGGGCACCATGCCCTCTTTCAAGGAAGAAGGGAGAGGGAGGAGGGGTGGGGGGGTAGTGGGAGGGGACCGGGAGAAGGGGAAGAAAGGAAAAAATGTTATTTCTTTAATTATGTTTTTGAATGGAAAAAATAAAACAATGTAAAAAAAATTAGTGCTTTCTAATCTCAGGATCACAGATCATTACTTGGTTAAAGTAAATGTGTCACAAAACAAAACCAAAGTGATGAAACTCAGAAAGCAGCTGCTAGCAAAGTAGGTAGGGGGCAGGGAGGTGAATGGATGGGAGGTAAGTCTGGGTGAAGGAAAGAGTAATTAGAATATATTCTATATGCATTTGAAATCACCAAATAACAAAATTTTAATCAAAAAAAGCAGTGCAACCTTAGAAAGATCATGCTGTCTATACATATTTTAACATATGAATGGCCATATTGTGCTGTCTGTGACAAATATCTTCAACAGTTCCCACTATCACAGTTCTCTGTATCAGATTTGGAGAAGCCCGGTGGTCCTCATTCCACCTGGAATTGTTTGTAGACAGTTTTCTTTCCATAGTGGGTTGCTCCTCATTTTAGCAATGTTTAGCAATGTTTCTGACTGACCTTTGTAGTCAACTTCTCAGCTCATCTCTGATGTGGGATTTCCCTCTGTATGCTGTGAATATCATTGGTTAAATAAAGGAACTTCTTGGGGCCTATAGCAGAGCTATAGGGGAACAGAGCTAGGTGGGGAAAACTAAATGGAATGCTGGGAGAAAGGAGGCAGAGTCAGAGAGAGAAGCCATGTAGCCCTACCAGAGCCAGGAGGAACTTTACCCCGTAAGCACAGCCACGTAGCAATACACAGATTAATAGAAAGGGGCTAAATTAATATGTAAGCATCAGCCATTAAGAAGCTAGAGCTAATGGGCCAAGCAGTGATTTAAATAATACAGTTTCTGTGTGATTATTTCGGGAGCTGAAAAACAAACAAGTGGCCTGCTACTACCCATCTCATTTCTGAAGACCTCTGCAGGTCAGACACTTCCTTCATCTTCTACTCATTCCCTTATTCTCCACACTGAGCTTTTCCTGATTGGGCTTATGGTTATAAATTAAAAATGGAGAAGTCCAGGAGACATATACTTCCAGCTCTTAACCTCCCAAACATTCTGGATTTGAATATCAAGCTACACAGTTCCTTTTTTATGTCTGACCAACATAGAAAAACAGATATTACTAAACCAACTTCTCTGTTTACCACCTCAACTCTTTACCTCTGAAGTGTAAGCATGATTTTTTTTTACCGCCTGTTTCTCTGTTTCTTGGACTTCAGCCCATGAGTAAATCCTACTGGTGCTGCGCCAATGAGCATTCCTCATCCTCTTTATACAATATCTAATTGGATCTCCAGGCCCTATTTCAGTTACATCTCATAAGACATCCACACTTCCTTGTAGAACACAACTCTCTAATAAATCAGATTTGTCTTTTAATCTAGCATCACCCTCTTGCTAGTAAGGAACCATTTTTGTTTTATTTTCCAGAACCACACCTAGATAAGTGTAAATATACATTGAAAACACTGAATAATATTGGGAGATGACTGAGCATATAGCTTTCATAAGAGTCCTTGAGCAGAAACAGGGCTGGAATTTGTTGGGAGTCAGGACTGGCAACTGTGCATGACCACAGGTGTCCTTGCTGAGGAGATGGATACAGGTGTGTTTTGGAAAACAGGTTCTTGTTTGTAAAGCATCCTTTGTTGTTGTTTTTCACTAGAAATAGTCTATTTGATTTAAATAAGCAATTTTGCCTGTTGTCAACTAAAGTTAGCTGTATAGAAATAAGACACTTTGGTCAGCAATACAAGGCAGTGCCTCTGTTTTCTTTTTGAACTATCCATCTCTAACTACCCTTCTGAAATCTTATGCTTGCAATGAATTTTTTGCTTCCTCCCATAGTGGAACGGTGGTGTTCAGACTGATGACAGTGATAAGAATAAGTATCATTGCGTGAATTTACTTCAAATTGTGTTATAGTGAGAGCTGATAAAAAATTTGTCACAATAGTAGAAGTGTTGTCCTTCTGCTTTGCATCTTATTTTTCCTCACAACTCTTAGACAATAGCCATAACAAATGGACTCTCCAGTGTAACTGACATGTCTCTCCAGGAAAGTAGAATATCTTTCAGAACTTAAAATACTGTTTGATATATTTAAATGAGCTTTAATTTTAATTCTCAGAGAAGATCTGACTTCACAGATCATGAATTTATAGCCACCCTATTCTAGGTCCTACAGTAAATTAATGACAAAAAATAAGTGTGCAATAGTAATATTTGTGGCACCTCCCTACTGCAACTGATAGTTATTAAAATGCATCTCATTATTTCCAGATGAGATTTAATCTCGTGAAAGTGGCTCCTCCTCTCATATTTTCTATGCTGTTGACAGCTCCTCCTTGTATCCATCCTTTCATGCCGGAAGAGTCACTCCTTAATGTCTACCTTGCTTCATGTCGTATATCAAATGAGTCACTGCAGGCTCTCAGCTCTGCATACGCAATGCCTCTGGCATCTGATCTCCTTGCTTTAGCATCATAGCCTCATTTGCAGATTGAAGAGTTTTAACCTCAAAGAGGTACATTGTCTTGGTTCTAACTCCATGTTCCTCCAGCATAAAACCAGAAAGGGGTTAGCCCAGAGTCAGGTCCCAATGCCTTGTCTCTGAAAGGTGGTGGGAACTGGAAATGTTCACCTTGCTGCTGTATATTGGGCCACAGAGATGCCTCTTGTGGTAAGATATGCAACCAAAATAGAATCAGTTTTGATGACAGGCAGGCACAGCTTCAGGCTCCTCATTGCTTTGTTCCAGTGACATGATCCTGGGGAGTCACCTCTCTAGAACTAAGTGTCCATTGTATTTGACTTGAGGTGATAATTCAAATGGCATAGAGGGCTATGAAGACTAGATAAGGTCATATGCCCTAAAAGGTGCCAGCTTATCTGTGTGGATGCTCACCAGAACATAGTGGCCTTCTCATATTCTCTTACCACTTCTAGGCACCATCAAATGCAACTCAGAACCATGTATGTTCTCCTAGCCCTCCAGCATTACCATTGTGTGGGGACCAGGAATTCCCTTATTTCTCAAACAGTGCAGGGAAATTTGGATGAGGCTTTATGCTTTGTCTTAGAGTATCTGTTTGTCTCTATGGTACTACAGATCTTAATTCTCCAATACTGCAAACTGCTTTGCTTCATTTTATTTTTATTCAACAAGTCCTCTTTGAGTTGTAACTAAAACTAAAGACTTATTTCTTACTTACCTTTCCCCTCTCTGCCCTCTCCTTCTGTAGTGAAATCAGCTATCACTATACATTGAGGTGATCAGTAGATAAGCAGACAGGTAGATGTCAGGTGGATGGGCAGATGGACAGTCAGAGAGATATAAAGACAGAGACACTTACCCTTTCTCCTATATGTTTAATTAGCCATCTCATAATGTTCCCAATGCCCTGCAATTCCAGTAAATTATCCATATTTCTAAAAGAAGTCCTCTATAGAAACTGCAAAACTTGCCTTCCTCTCCGGAAGTCTGTGTTTCCTGACTTAGTGATCCCAGTGAATACTGATATGTCTCTATAAGCATGTACTTGTCTTTGTACATCTGTCTTAGTATCTGCCACATAAATTCTCTGAATGGGTAACAGTGAGCTTTTGAAGGTCCATAAGTAAGTAATAAATCATGGATGGTGTCATGGTTATCCTTTTTGCCCTTAACTATTTTTCTTTTTCTAGACAGTCACATTCTTATCTGAAATGTCTTTGTCACACTGTGTTATTGCTTCATATTCTGTATCATAAACAAATTTAATTTTTATGCAAGCACTAACTTCACATAATGCTGAACACCAAGACTAGAAAACCTGGATGAATATTAAAGTATATACTCTCATTTACATGAAAATCTCATTCTGTAATTGATATTTCAAGCTGAGAAATTTCAAATTCCTTGTAGAAAGGAAGACCTTAGCTAAATTAATCATATTTTGCCACCTTATTGAATAAATAAACCAGAAAGCAATCAATTATAATGTGAACAGCTTTCAAAATAAACATTTACAATTCCTTCCCAATATTTTTTTATCTCAAGTTGGTGAACAAATTAAATAAATAAATAAATGAAAATGAATAGGTGCTACTACAACGGCCCACGAGACTTCTTACATGGAAAAGTATGAGGAATCTAAACATATTTGACATCTACTGATAATGTGGTTTTTACCTTTGGTAAAACTAGGCAAAAGGTAGCAGGAGTTCACAGTGCCTTCTACTCCTAACACAATGACTGGGCTACTGCAAACTACACAGGATCTACTTCTCTGAGATCAGGCCAGAGACAGCTCAGTAGTTGGAGGCTAGCTAACTGGTTTCTGGCCTGGGTTTAGAGAAGAGTGGCATTTGCTATGGTTTCGTCTGGGAAGAGGACACTAAGTGACTGTTTTCCTCCCTGGCTCATAATGTGCTTTTATTATTCACAACATTAGAGCAGTATCATAACTTACGTCCATGTCTCAATAATCTGGTGGTATGGAATATGTCTTTTCACCCTCTGCCTTATGTATAACTTTTCAGACCCCAAGCTTGTTTAGAAAAGAAAAAAATACTGACAAAGTAGGGAACTTGTACTTCCTGACAGGTTGAACTGAAAGTGTTATTCGGGTTCTATTAGCTAAGCATAAAAATATATTACTATCATACCCTGAGAAGATAAGAGTATTTTTAGCTTCTTTCCATTACTTTCAAAGAAGAATTTTCTAACAGATTCATATTAAAGATAAATACAACTCTTAATTATCTATAACAATGTAGAATAGAAAATTAGGATCTACAGATAACCCAAAATTCTATTTTAGGAACATCTTAAACATTTGTTCTGAATGTCCGTTTTAACTTTGCTTAGAGTGGAGAATGACTTCGAGTTCTTTCTGTGATTTGTATTTACTCTTCTCTTAATGATCGCCAGTGAAGTAAACACTAAGCTCAAGTAGCCGGAAGTGTGTAACCAAAAACCAGACACTTCAATGATCTGCAAGTAAATCTTCATTCGGGTTTTACCGTAGTCATAGCCCCTTTAAAACAGGATGAATACAAAGAGTTTTCTGTATTCTCTGACTGGATCCATAATAAAGACAAGAAAACATTGCATATCTTTGTCAGCCCTATTTCACATTTGACATTATCAAGAAACTATATTCGTAAAATAGTGATATTTGAAAGACAAATTTGCGGAGATGACTCAGTGGATAAAATGCTGGCACTATAAATATGAAACCTAAGCTGAGAGGCCCAGACTCCTGTGTAAAAAGCCGAGTGTGACAGCACATGCCAATAATCCCAGGACAAGGAGGCAGCAAAAGGAGAATCCAGGGAAGTGAGCTCACTACCTAGCCAAGCTAGCCAATCAGTGAACTCCAGCTTCAATGAGAGATCCTGTCTCAAAAAAACAACAATAGCAAAAATAATGGTGATAATGATGATGGTGGTGATGATGAGGGCGGTGGTGATGATGATAATATGAGAGTAATAGAGGAAGCCACCTGACATCGAACTGAGATTGAAAAGGGACCAGAAAAGGATAATGCAGTAACTATGATAAGAATACTTTACATGTACAAAAAATATCATAATGAAGCCCATTCTTTAGAATATATGCTAATAAAACTTCAGAGACTAAAGACCATTCTGAATACTAGGTCAGAGCAAATATTTCTTCTGCTTTCTGTTATCTTCCAACTGCTGTGGCTGGGACCCACGTCTGGGAACCGTTTCCGTGTTGTTTCTTTGAGGTCTCAGCAGCCGCAGCCTTTCCAGCTGTCCGGGAGCAATCAGATACGTGGATTTGGGCCTCTTGTTTAGAATTCTTAAGCTGAAAGGGGAACCATTTGTCTTTGTCTGCAATCTTTTTTCCCCAGCCCCATGTCGGCCGATGAACTCACTACTGTTTCTGGAGCAGAGCATGCTTCCTTAGTGGGCTGTTTTCAGTCAAGACGCTTAGGCCAGGGACTCCAGCCTGCCTGAAGTGCTTGGAGTGTTCCCAAACTGAAACTAGAAAAACAAAATCTTCAACTGTTGTCCTCGGGAAGCAATTTTAAGAGTGCAGTCTCTGAGCCTGCCATATCAAAATAACCTAATGTAGTTGTTCCAAACACGGAGTTCTTAGCCTTGCTCCAGGCCTTCTGAGTTCCAGCTTCCAAGCTGAAACTAGGAAAACAGTATTTCAGCAAGCAACTCAGTGCCTCCTCCTTGTTATAAAGCGTTTTTAAAATAGAATTGTTCTTGCATTTTTAAGTAATTGGTACTCAGATACTGATTCTTAACTTTGTACTCCGAAGTAAGCATTCATTTCCATTTCAATGAATAAGTTTAGAATGAATATTTCTGTGTTTAATTTTTATTATCGATAAAGTTATTTCATCCTATCTTCTAACTTTACAAATTGGCTGCTTTACTTGGGAGCATTGCCTTGTTTTGTATATGCCAAGAAATTGCTCTAAAAAACAAAATGAATTCACTAATTTTTGCAGCGTTCCTGATAACCACATTCCTCATTTATTTCAGGAGGTGCAATTCTAAAACACATACAATCTATGCTCTAGCATAGGCTCTGTATGAGAATTCAACTGTAGACTTAAAATTGTATCTGCTGTAACTGGGCATGTTGACTTTAATCCCAGCACTTGGGAAGCAGAGGCAGAAGGATCTCTGTAACTGTGAGGCCATCTGCTCTACAGAGTGAGTTTCAGAACAGCCGGGGCTGTTTCACAGAGAAACCGTGTCTTGAAAAAAATTGCATCTGTAGCCAGGTGTGGTGACACACATCTTTACTCCTAGTACTCGGGAGGCAAAGGCAGTTGGATGTTTGAGTTCTAGGACAGCCTGATCTACATAATGAGTTCTAGGACAACTGGTGGAAATAGTGAGACCTTGTCTCAAAAAAAAATGCATCTGTAGTTAATATATCATTCTTTATATAACAACTATTTACATTCTTTATATAGCAACTATTTACAAAGCACTTACATTTTATGAAATATTATAAGTAGCCTAAAGATGATTAGGAGGGTATGGGTGGGTTATAGACAAATATAATTACATTTACATAAAAGACTGGCATATCCAACAATTTTGGTATCTGGAGGAGTATTGGAATTGACCGTCTACATTTGCAATGGGACAGCTGTATTTGAGTTTAAAACCCAACTTGGGATTCCTCTAAAATGTGACTATCTATTCAGAATTGTGAAATGTCTTGAGTACCTATTTTTCATAAATGTACACCTGCATACCAGGTTATGCTCAATAGAGGTGTAAGTGTACCATCTCCAGCAGAGGGCAGCAGCCACTGAGAAGCACTGGAAAGAAACTGAAGCCTCAGGCCTCTGGCTCAAGCTTCCCATGGAACTTCATTAACAATGTAAACTCAGAGATAAAATAACCCAGACTCTCAAGACAGCAATTACAGAGAAAATACATCCAAACTGTAGGGCTTCTCTGCGTTTGTTAGCACTAGCTGTTCTTCCTACGAAGGCAGTCCTGGCCACAACACAATGGCATATGATGCCTTCATGAATAAAAGGGTTCATCTGAGCCCCTGTTTACACAGGTGTACATGGGAGCTAGTAATATCTGCCTAACAAGCTTCCAGTATGATGGAGGTACATCAGAGTAAGCAAATCAGGCTCCTAAAGGCAATCCTTTTCCTGTTTGGAGGTTTGATAGTGATACATAAAATCATGTATGTATGTGTGACGTGAAAGCAAAAGTAAAAATGGGAACAGAGGGAACTCAAGAGAGGGAAGAAGAGATAGGGGTTAGCAAGAAGAGTGCCAAAAGAAACATTGTCAATGTATATTATGTACTTGTGTGTGAAACACTGTTATGAAAGCCAGTACTGTGTACAATGCCAATTAAAAATAAGTAAATGTTCAAAGGGAATAAACATCAAAGTTCTCAAATCACAATAAAAGATCTTACAAATGTAGGAATGATCAGTGTTCACCCTTCCAGGACTAAGCCAAACAGTGCTATTCCTATCATAAAAGATTAATACCGTGTTTAAATTGATCATAAATTGAACCATTAGATGTAGTCACTTTGGTTCTTGAGAGTACGACTTTGCCAGAGCACCACTAGCCAGCCTGTGCACTCCGGTTCTGCATCTTACAGAAATAGAAACAATACTCCGGGCATTGTCAAAGCCTCATATCTCTTGTGTTGCCTACGCAAAGGATCCTGGCTTGATAATTTTATGAGCCAAACACTAAACCCACACCAAATATACACAGAAATTTCTTAGATTCTATAATGTTCCTAGAGGTCATTACAGAGGCCATCCCAGGAATACTAATGCTACTCCAATAGTACTTTACTAGCAATAGTAAAGGCGGTAGCCACAATTCCAGTCACTCTAACAAGGCTTCCCAATGCATTCCCTGCAGAAAAATATACTGATCACTTTGCCAGGTTTTTAAGCCCTTTGATCAGCTTCCATGGAGGGGACTTATGATCCTGGGCAACCAATTCACTGCTTGAGGAGAGACGCCACTAACCATACTCTGCTAACCTGGAACTAAGATTGGAAATAAACCCCAAGTAATCAGAATTCCAGATGCAAGCTTAGATTTTCCTCAATGAAACTGTGCTTATTTTTAATTTGAGAATGTACTTTCTGCATTTGCATTTTGCCTTTTGAGTTACATAATAGTGGATCCTAGTAACTGATTATCTCCCAGAAGATTTGATTTTCCTGCACCTTGAATCAACTTCAGTTATTTAGAAAACAACTTATTGTCTCTAAGATGTTTGCTTTTTATATTAATAAAACTCTGTCATTTGTTGTAAATAATACAAGTAAAAAAATAGAAGCAATTTTTTAAAGTGAACAAACAGGATCCTTTAATATTTTAAGTTTAATTTGTTTGCAACTTATTAAGAACTGCCATTTAGAAGGATGCCGACATCTCCTACCAAATTGTAACTCCAAGTTCTTTTTGTGATACGCCTATCCCAAAGAAGACAACATCCGGAACAGAAGGAATCCTCTGACCTTCTAGATACATCCCTGAGAAAACAATTTTATTATGTGGATCAATTCTACCCTATACTTTCTACAACTAAAGGCCAAACGGCCACAACTAGGTGTCAGGAAAAAATGGAACAAACAAAGCCTCCCGGCTCATTTAGTCTCTTACTTATTTATTTAGTTTGGTTTTGTTTTTATGCTTGTTTGCTTGTTTTACATCCTAATTGCAGTTACCCCTTTCCCCTCTCTCCTCTTCTTCCATTCCCTATCCCTGCTCCCCTCTGCCCTCCCCCTTCAATCCACTCCTCCTCTGTTTCTGTTCAGAAAGGGGCAGGCCTCCCATGGGTGTCAACAGAGCATGGCATATCAAGTTGTACTAAGATTAAGCACCTCTCCTTGCATTAAAGCTGGGCAAGGCAATCTCATATGAGGAATAGGGCCCCAAGAGTTAGCCAAGACATCCATGCTCCCATTGTTAGGAGTCCCACAAATAGACTAAGCTGCACAACTGTCACATATATGTAGAGGGCCTATGTCAGTCCCATGCAGGCTCCATGGTACTTCAGTATCTACTCTTTTCTATCCCCGATTTTGTACTTATTATTTAATCGTGCCAGTTTTTAAGGATTTGCTGGCTGGTTGGTTGGTTATTGGTTGGTTGGGTTTTTTGAGGCAAAATCTCTCTACATAGCCCTGATTGTTCTAGAACTCACTATGTAAACCAGGCTTACCCAAACTCATAGAGATCCACCTGCCTCTGCTACTGAGATTAAAGGCATTCACCGCCTTGCACAATTTAACTCTCAAGTTGTTAATGCAGCATCACTACAATGTAATAATTTTAACTACATGAAAGTCATCCCAAATCAGAGGTATGTGTGACTAAGTTTCTTTTGTAATTAAAAAAAAACATTTTCCAGGTGTATTATATTTATGAAGAATTCAACATGACATGGGTTCCTTAGCATAAATCACAATTCTATAGCAATTCCATAACTGGATATTCACTTCCTGTAGTATTAAATAGCAACAGCATTTTAGTTAAATTTCAAACAGTCAGTCAAACTGTCTTGTTTTAAGAAAGAAGGAAAGAGATTTGACATCGATAACTGAACAAGAGTTTCAGAGTCTGTGGCTGGGAAAAAGGAAGGTTCTAGAGGTGAGGGAGAGGGTAGGAGAGAGGAGTCAGTATGAATATAATCACAGCACATTAAATATCTTAGGAAATGGTCAAAAATAAATCAATTTTTAAAAGGGTTTCAGAATCTCACACAATGTCAGTCTTTTATCTCTGCTTCTTCAGTGCATGATCAAACCTTCATTATCTTTGTAGAAATAATGCAATTCCCAGAAAGTCCCACCACATCACAGCAGGGAGTCAGCCTTTCTTGACATCCCCCCCATCAAATTACACCCTTGGTTCCCTTTGAACTATAGTTTACCAATGCCAAGAGAAAAAAACTTCTTCTCCAGCAGAGAACACAAAAACCCTGCAGCTGGGCATCATAGGATCTACAGGGTTTGTCAACCCAGTGAGTGTTCCCCACCCAGAAGTCCAGAGTGAAAGGCCAGTCTCTGAGAAGGAGGAAACTGAACTGTACACAGTGAAAGACAGTGACTTGGCCTCTGAAATTTAACAATAGAAAGGATGACTCTAAAAGGGCCAAAACCCATCTAGATAACTTATTTTTAGATTATTTTTCTTATTAAAAATTGTTATATGTTGCATAACAGTTTCCTAAAATTTGTCTTTTATTTTCTTTTGGAAATGCTACATATCTTTCAATTAAGTAATACTCAGCTTATTTTTTATTAAATTACACAGAGTAAATTCATCTCTGCTACTTAAAGTAGATTAAATATTATTTTATCACATTATCATTATCACTATTAGAAAATAATTTTATCTCTAAAACATAATTGACTTTGCATCTCTATTTGAGTATTAATATTTTTATAAAATTTATTTTGCCTGTATGAATGCTGTCTGGAAATACTTTTTGAAATTATTGAACATTTTCTTGAGACAGTAAGAAGGATATTTTCCTTAGATCTTAGGATTCAAACTTCAAAAAAGGTCCCCTCAGCAATGAATGAAGTGATGTCCCTCGCCAAAAGAATTGGTGAAGAAAATACTATGTATATACACAATGAAGTGTTTTTCCTCCCAAGGGAATTAAGAATGAAGTTATCTTCAGAGAAATGAATGCAACAGGGGATAATCAAATTAATTTAATCAATTCACTTAAAGAAAGACAGATATCACATGTTTATGCCCTAGATTTTATTTTTAAGATTATATTTTAATTGCAACATTTCTCCCTTTACTTTCCTCCCTCCAAGCCCTCCATTTACTCTTCCCTGTTCTCCTTAAGATTCATAGCCTCTCTTTTTAACAATTGTTACTGTATACACATATCTATTTGTATGTATATTTATATTGCCAAATATAACCTGTTGAGTACACAGTGTTACTTGTATATGTGTTTTCAAGGCTGACCATTTGACACAGAACAACCAACTGGTGTGCTCCTCCCTGTAGAAGGTTATCTCTCTAGCTCCCAACTTTTCTCAGTTGCCTATAGTTCTTGGTGTGAGGTTGAAGACTCATAGACTTTGCCTCATGCAGTTTGGCATGTTTGCTGGTGTCCTAGTTCAGTTAATGTTTGGGCAATCATGTTGGTGGGATGCTACAAGGAAAACCAATCTCCCAGCAAAGTCCCTGATTCTCTGCCTCTTACAACTAGATTTTATAAAGTACATAAAATTACATACATGTACAGTCCAAAAAAGTCAAAGAAGAAATATCTAAGGGATCAAAGGAGGGACATGAGGGATAAAAAAGGGAAGAAGCAGAGCATGGAGAGAGAAAATGCATGATATAGAATACACTCTCATGAAAATGGCTTTATGTGATCCACTTTAATAAAATAAAAAGAGAAAACGATCCTTGGTGATGTAATTCCTGAAGCCAAGCTATCGATTCAGGGAGAACAGCTGAGTTCGCTGGAATACATGACCGAGCAAGAGGTCCTCGTCAAAACACCGCCTCTCTGGTGTTCTGTCTCCCTCAGTGGCAGAGACCCTTGTAGTGCCTTGGCTTTGAAGCCAGCCCCCTCAGTCGCCACAATACTTCAATCTTCCACATGTCACCCTTCTGCCTTCAGTCCCCACCGCCAGATATTTTCTGCTACTGAAAGCCATTCTTGCTTTAATGCTTATCTTTTTATTTTAATAAGGATATACAGAGTAAATAATACAAGACATAAACTTTGAGATTGGCTTTTTTTTACCTAGTGAAATACCTGTAAGATCATCAAGTTATTGTTTATGCCAGTGCTTTGATCTCTTTGCTGTTATGGTGACTTTTTCGAGTTGAATTGCTGTACCTCTACATTTTTAGAATATTCAGTGGTGGACTGTGATGAATTATGCACACACCTTGTAAAAATGACAGGCAAAAGTAGATGTTTGTCTAACTTCTTTTTTGTTTGTATTGTACTGTTTTTTGGTGTTTTTTTTTTTAAGACAGGGTTTCTCTGTGTAACAGCACTGACTGTCCTGGAACTTACTCTGTAGACCAGGCTGTCCCCGTACACACAGATATCCACCTGTCTCTGCCTCCTGAGTGTTGGGCCTAAAGGCATGTGCCACCATGCCCAGCATTTTATTTATTTATTTTACATATTTATTTTAGGTATTTTATTTTTTATTTCTTTTATTCTCTCATTTATTACATCCTGACCCTAGTTTCCCCTCCCAGTCTTTCCCACCATCTCCCTTCCCTGTCAGATCCACTCCCTCCATCTCTCAGAAAAGAGCAGGACTCGCAGAGACATCAACCAATCATGACATAATATGCTCCTGTAAGACCAGGCATAGACCACCACATCAAGGCAGGTTGAGACAACCCAGTAGGAGGAAAAGGGTGCTATAAGTAGGAAAAAGAGCCAGTGACTGTCCCAGCTCCCACTATTAGGAATCCCAGAGGAACACCAAGCTACTGAGCCGTAACATATGTACAGAGTACCTAGGTCAAATCGCTTATAGGCTTCCTGATCTCTGTGATCCCATGAGTCCTAGTCAATTGATTCTATGGGACACGTTCTTCATGGTGTCCCTGACCCTTCTGGATCTCCCCATCCTTCTCCTGCTGGAGAGATGGCTCAGCAGTTAGAAATACTGGTTGCCTGTTTACAGAGGACCTGGCTTAAACTCACAACACCCACATGGAACCTCACAACCATCTGTAACTCCAGTTCTAGGGGATCAGACACCCTTACACAGACATATATGCAAAAAAACACAAGGCACATAAAATAAAAATAAAATTTTATTTTTTTAGATTTTTTTGGTTTTTGAGACAGAATCCATTGGATTCATTTTATTTCTTCCCTTTTACATTTCTAATTTTTTAGTTGTTACTAGATATACCATATAGGGGAGTTTATCAACCATTAAAGACTTTTATGGATGAAAACTATAATATGAGATTTCTAATTTGGGTTTATTTGGTGTCTTTGATGACAGAATCAGTACAAAAAAGACCACCTTAAAATGGAATTTACTGGAAAGTTTCATGTGGTAAAAGACGTAGATTATTTGTTAATACTGATGTTCTCTTTCAAAGTTTAAAACAAAAAATTCACAGGGCATTGCAAAATAATACAAAGGGACTCTCTTGTACACCTTAGCGGCCTCCCTGACAGCTGTGTATTATGAACTTATGATTCAGTAGCAGAAGTAGAAAATGATCCTCATTCATGTTCTTGCACAGTTCTGCCATTTTTTTCTACTGTGTGGGGGTGATATAACCACTGCACATGAGACACAGAGCTGTGTGGGGGTGCATATAACCACTGCACATGAGACACAGAACTATTGCATCATCATGAGCCTCCCTGATGTTCCCTTTCATAGTGACAACTGTTCTTCCTTCCATAAGTCCTAAACCCTGCTCTGTCTTCCATCTCTTCGGTTTCTTCATTCATGGAGGTTCTCTAAATGGAGAATAGTGGCATGTGTAATTTTGAGATTAATTTTTTCTCACTCAGCATGATGTACTTCTGATCTAACCCACATTTTGTTTGCATCAATAGGGTATACCAATTTCTGTTGTTGGGGTGACCATTTGTGGCTTTGTATTTGAATAGTTATTTATTTACATTGTAGCTATATGACTAAAGGACTAGAGAAAAGCAATTGAGCAGTTCACATGAATTATGGAAATAATCAATAGGAATAACTACTTTATTTAAACCTAGTTTTCTCTTTGATGGAAAAATCCTGAGGGGCCCTCCCCAGGATCTAAGCAGAATAGGTACTTAGCATCTGAGTCAAACACCTCCTCTTCCTCTCAAAAGTCAAAAAAAAAATTCTCCACATTTCCTTGCTCTCTGAAACTCCCATTATAAATCTTTTTAGTCAAATCTTGCAATGAAACTCTTCTTTATTAACATTAATTTTTTTCTTTAGTATTTTATACATAAGTACAATATTTACATCATCTCCACCCCACCTTCTCCCTCCTCCAACTCCTCCTGTATTTCCCCACCCCTTCTCAAATGTATGACTTCTTTTTTTCTAATTATTATTATTTACACACACATGCATACACACAGACATATATACATGTAGACTTATACACACCTATATAAAGCCTGCCAAGTCCACGTGTGTAGGACTGAGCACTTGAAATTAGATAACTTATCAGGGGCATAATCTGGAGAAGACTCATTCTTCCTCTCTTCTTCATTTACAACTATATTGAGAATAGAGGAATTAAGATACTATCCCATTCTCCTAGCCATACTAACATATAGAAGACAGGGAGTTCGGGTCCTTGCAGCAGCTACTTTAAGGAAGTTCATTATATAAATATATGTGTGTGAATATATATATATATATGCACACACACATGAATATAATTTGGCAATGTCTACATCAATCCATGCTTGTATTTGAATCTTTATTAGTTAGATATATAAATTTATACATGTTAGCTTTTCTGAACCTCAGTTTTCCCACCTGAACTATATATATACACACACACACACATACATACATACATATTATGTGTGTGTGTGTTTGTGTGTGTGTGTTGATCTGTGAGGTTCAGTGGCCTTGGAAGAGTAAAATGAACCTTTTAAAGATTCCCTCCAGGTTTCTTCGGATACCTTTCTCTTTATCACATGTTTTTCTTCCCCCTCTAAAATTAGAAGCTGATTAAGTTTGAAAAGACTCTGCCATCCTTATTAAGGTTGTATCATATTTTCCTCTAGAAAATGAAGACTCTGAATGTCAGCAGTTCAACCTCCCAAAGTAATAATTTACATAAAGACATTCAATGCACTGGACTGACTTCTGAAACGTCACTTTGATTATAACACAATTTGACACATCTAGGATTTCATTTTAATAAAGTAACTTCCAAGGGAGACAATAAAGTAACAGGAAACTACTGTTACTAAAGTCACAGAAGTCATAATAAAATATTACCATGTATGTGATCATTCTAAATTTTCTGTATCAAAATGGTATCCAAACTTTATGGATGAAAAATCAAGAGACTGAAAAATCCCTGTAGGTTACATATTGATAAATGTCTTAAGACTTTTTCTTAATAAAATGACATTTTGGTATTTAACCTCTAGTATGTATGGAATACTCCTTCAGGGCAAATAGATTTTTCTCTGCCAAAGATCAGAGTCAAGCAGGTTTTCCAAAGCTAAAATAGTCCATTCCCAGCCATGTAACACAGACACAGACTTAGAAGGCTGTTTCCAGATGCCGTGGCTGTGTTTTAACAAAGCAACATTCTGATCAGAGTTCTCAAGTTCAGACACACTTTCATGATCTCTACCTCCTAAGCAGGGCTGAAAGACTCCACTATTCACATTAGCCTATATAATGAAACCTGTGTAGGCTTGAGTACTGGGAATGATGCTAGAAGCATCCTTATGCTATGCTACACATGGTAGCGTACACCATTGACTTTAGCATTTGGGGAAGAGAGGAAGGTAGGTCTCTGAGTTTGAAGCTAACCTGGCTTACATAAGAGTTCCAGGCTAGTCAGGCTGTGTAGTGAGACCATGTTTCAAAACAAAAAGAAAAACGACTTATATACCTTTTATGGTGTCAGTCATATACCTTAAAGCTACTTTGGGCTCCTTAAGATACACTGATATATTTAGGTGCATTCTGTTTGATATGTTTTTATTTAATATTACATACTTTGAGTTCTAACATAGTACATGTGGCTATGTGTGATCTCTCTGAGTATATTTTACAGAACTTCTGGTGTTTATATTCTCATGTCATCTTTACAATGTCTTGAGACAAAATATAATAAATATTTGCCCTACAAATCATGGTCCTTCCCTATCCAGACTTGCTTTGTAGTTATACATGTTTCTTAAGTAATTGCTACTGGAGTAAATATATTTTCTCAGATTTTATGATATTTTATATGTTATTTCTGCTTTAAAATACTATTTTTAAATAGCAATGGGATATATACTCTCTTTAGAAAATATTATATTGACAGTTTCACTCAGAAAATTTCACTTATTGTGAGTACATCCTCAGAAACACATTTATCTATCAAAATGCTAGCACATAGCTAAAATAGGCACCTGATTTATTGGGCATTTTTAAATGGAGGGATTAATGTGTACTAACTTTCTTCTAGATAAGGTTTGGGCAGTAATTGAGGCCCCCCATTTTGGAGGTGACATTCCCCAGGATAGTGGACAGTAAGCAGATATTATATATTTAAATGGTCTGAGGACAGAAGACAGAGAATACAAACCTTACAATATTATGGTTTTAATAAATGGCATAAAGAAGCTTCAAAACCGGCAAGAGACTTTCCCAAGGCACTCAGTTAAAGAACCACATCATCAGCTTTCAAATTGTTTTTTGAATTGTACAGTGTTGTTTTCACAACTCAATATGAGCTTTTCAAACTAGAACTGGAATATACTGTTTGGCAGCATCACAAACTCCTCTTGGACATAACGTTTATGAACATGATATTGATTTGACTCGAATCCTTTAAGGATAATAATTGTACCTTAATTACATAATAAAATGTATGACTTTTGAAAGATAATTCCATTGTTTCCTGGCTCAAGTCTAATTTTAAAATGATTGTGTAGGAATTTCTAACATCATGAAAGGTCACTTTAATACCAATAGTTCTGCTATCTGTTTTAAATAAAATTAAAATTACTTATTAGTTGCTGTATTCAAAAATTTCAATTTTCCAACTAAATGTTGTTATTCTTCTTTTAAGTAGATAGAGGAAAAACTAAGATTAAAAAACAGCACAAAGTTTAAACACGAAATAGAGAAAAATAAGAATATAAAATTGATAAGACGAAATATAAGCAATCATTTATTTGTAAAATATCTAAAGTGTCATTCAAAAAATTATGAAATTAAAGTTCATATATTAGTGAACTAGATTTTTGATTTAACCTTTAAAATTAACAATTACTGATGTCTCCTTACTGTGCAAGAAAGGGTTCTTCATCTCAACCAATTAGAAGGCAAGAAAGAATCATTACTGGAAATCTTCAGGAGTTCTGTTAGCAACTCCCATTGATATTTAGGAATCAGAGATTTTAAGGGTCTTAGTATCATTAACTTCAATAAATAAATAAACGACAGGAAAGTTGCAACAGTCAGGCACACTGAAGTAAGCAGTAATATGGAGGAGCCACACTGAGATGTGCAGTCATATGGAGTAGAGGGAAGCTTTGGAGGAGAAATGATGCTCAGAGCACTAGAGAAAGCATGCTTGACTCTAGTTAGCATTCAAAAGAAAATGATGGTAGAGGAAAGGGGAGGAATGTGTCATCACTCAGAAGGGCAGGGTGGGAAGCCTCTGCCGAACTTCATGGCAGGTCACAGGGACTGCACGAGGGAGGAGTTCTGGGAGGGACCGCACATTATTTTAGGGTGAATCTGCTTTCCTGGAGGTGGTTGGTCAGGTCCTTGACTTTATATCCCTTGGATAATCCCTCTTACTCATGATGTGATCTATTTTGTATACTTTTGGATTCTGATCGTGGTAGATGATAATTTGTGTAGTTAATTCAGACATATTTTTTACTTTCTGTCCATAGCATCTGTCCATTGATGAAATAGGATGTTGAAGTCCCAAACATTATTATACTAGAGTTTTGTCTTTTTGTTAGCACTGACAACCCTTGTTTCATACATTTGATCCTTTCTCTGCTTTTTCTGAAAAGTTTGCAATATGAATATTTGCTTGCTAATGCTATCACATCAGTTTCAAATGCTTTCTTAATTATTTTTAATTTTTCAATTTTTTTCAATATAAAACCTTACTATTTTTTTTACATCTATAATAGATTAAATCTTTACGCATTCTGAAATCTGAAAAGAGTTATTGTTCCATAGGTCTTTTGCTTAGTCTTACAGCACAAATGATCTATTTTTATATAAAGTACTATTTGTTAAAGAAATCTCCTCTTAGTAATTTTATTATGTATATTCACTTCATGGTGGCTAGACATTTATGTGTTTTAAGTGTCTAAAAGAACCAAAATTTAAACCTTTTCATCCAAATTGTAATTTCCTTCAAAAATTCATTATTTAACTATTCATATTTTTATATCCTTCATTGGTTTAATTTTCCATAATATGGCATGATTTGAACAATATTCTAATAATGTCTCTTTTCTTAGACATATTTGTTAATGTTATATTACTTTAACTTTCACTTTTAAAAGTTACATTTGACATTCATTCTTCATTTCTAAAGCTTTCTCTCCACTCGTTCTACCTTTTATCTTTACTGGTTATTTGTCTTAGCACTTTCCTGACATCCAATCCTTCTTTAGTTTTCCTTTTCTAGCACTGAAAACATGGCTTTATCTCTCTTCTTGGTACAATTATCAATTTTGTTTTTTGTTTGTTTTCAACTTTGACTTTTCCTTATTTTGATGTCAAGGATTGCATATCTCATTAATTTCACTTTTATCTAAATAATCTTCAATAGCAACTCTTAAATTCTAAACAGTAAAGATTTGAAAAACAATTTTCACATCTGTTTTTATTCATATTCTTAAAAAAAAATTTATTTGAAAAAAATCAGATAGATCATTTGTCCTGGGACCATCTTTGTCCCGGAATTCTATCCATTAAAATACATTAGCCAATGATCCCACTACTTAATTTACCATTCAACCATCAACTGATTTTCTCACAAAGTGTGTGTATGTGTGTGTGTGTATGATATATATAGATATAGATAGATATATATGTCTTTGTTCATTCAGACTCTCTAAACTCATTTCTCCCTCTGTCCTCCATGCCCCACCCCTTTTCTGTAATATTTTGTTACGTTTTCTCAATTATTCAGCAGGCTGCTAGAGTCGCTTAGCACTGATAGTCCAGCCATCAAAGCCACAGCTTTAACCCTCTCTATAAAGACTCATTCTCCTTCAGCCAATAGCCTTTAAGATACCAGCCCACTGGGGCGTGGTCTCTTTTGTTTTAAAAAGGAACAGTAGCCATGTGCTTACTCTCTTGCTTCCAGCTTCCGGCTGTTAGACTTCGTTCCTAATTGTGCAGAGGGCTGTTTCCCTTTAAATAAATAACCATTTTATTAATCACAATTCCAAAGTAGTGTGGGATTGTTTTATGACTTACACCTTCACTCATGTGGTCAAAAAAGAAAGATATACAGTAAAGAGAGATTCAAAGACAAAGAAAACCTCTAAATGGTTTACAGTGTTAAAAATATATGCAGGCTTGAAAAAAAAGGTTAAAGCCTGGTGTAGGAGGTTCTTCTGTATTTGTGTTGCTTTCATTGGTGAATAAAGAAACTGCCTTGGCCTTTTGATAGGGAAGAAATCAGGTAGGCAGAGTAGACAGAATGGAATGCTGGGAAGAAAGCAGAGTGGCAGATGCCCAAGACTGACGCTGGTTAGAAGCTTTCCCGGTAAGCCACAACGTCGTGGTGAACACAGATTAATAGAAATGGGTTAGATCAAGAGTGAGAATTGGCCAAGAAGAGGCTAGATATAATGGGCCAGGCAGTAATTTAATTAATACAATTTCCATGTGGTTATTTTGGGGCTTAAGCTAGCCGGGCAGCAGGATGGAGCCACTGCTCCTACTACTACAAAAGTCCTTAAAATAAAAAAGAAAAAGAAAGAGAGTAGTTGGGTGTGGTGGTACACACCTTTAATCCCAACACTTGGGAGACAGAGGTAGATAGACCTCTGTGAGTTCAAGGTGTGGTGGTACACACATTTAATCCCAATGCCTGGGAGGCAGAGGCAGACAGACCTCTGTGAGTTCAAGGTGTGGTAGCACACACCTTTAATCCCAGCACTTGGGAGGCAGAGACAGGCAGATCTCTGTGAGTTCAAGGAAAGCCTGGTCTACAGAGGAGTTCAAGGACAAAGATATACAGAAACCCTGTCTCAAAAAGCCAAAAATTAAAAATAAAAGAAAGAGTTTAAAATAAAGCCACATAAAGATGGAAAAAAAACACAAAGAATCTTGATACTGTATGTTATTGTTGAATTGTTTGAATGCTGAGGAAGGAGCAACAGCTACTAAAAGATATTAGCTTATAAATGCTGCTAAACTAATCCAAGATAGGTATTTTGAAAATACCCTGACTTCAAAATTTAAGTCAAAAGATATGTTACTTTGGAGAAGAGATTTTGCTTTTGTTTCCACAGGAAATGAGAGGCTGTGGATTCATTCTAAGTTAAGAAAATCAGGTTTCAACAAGGAAGACCACCTAAGAAATCTCCGGTAGAAACAGATGGCCCAGATGTCAGAGTTCTACATCCAGAACAGGTTCAAGACTGCTGCCTGAGATGATCAAGACTCACAGGATACTCTAGTCAGGACTCGATCATAATTCTAAATTTTCTTTAGGTCCCCATAAGATTATCAGTGCCCCCAACCAGCCGGAAGTAGCCTGGAATACTATGCCCACATTGCCAGAAAATGGACTATGGATATTTTCCTTTGTTTAAAAAAAGTAAAAGAGGGGGAAGTGGTGCAAGAGAATTGTCTGTATTCTGTCAATCATGTTTTAAATAAACGCTGATTGGCCAGGCTGGAAGTATAGGTGGGAAAACCAGACAGGAAGTAGAGGTGGGGCAATGAGAACAGTATTCTGGGAAGAAGGAAGCTCTTTCTGCAGTCCTGCTCAGACTACAGAAGAAGCAGGATTTGACCTGCCCCGCTGGAAAAGGTAACGAGCCATGTGGCTAGCATAGATAAAAATAATGGGTTAATATAAGATATAAGAGCTAATATGAAGCCTGAGCTAATGGGCCAATCACTTTATAATCTTCTAGAGCCCTCTGTGTGATTTTCTTTGGGGCTAAACAGCTGTGGGAACTGGGCAGGACAGAAACCCTGACAAGCAGGCCCGTCATGCTACAATGCAGATCAGTTGCTGCCCAGTGCTACATCAGCAGTCCAGCAGTCAGCTTGAGTTGCTTACTGGCATCTAGACATGGCTGTCTCTTCTTCAGTAAGCTCACCTAGTCTTAGGCACAGAAGTCACGGCATAGCATTGTAGTAAGGAGGCTGCTTGTTGGTTCCCGGCTGCTTAGCCCTAAAATAATCACACAGAAACTGTATTATTTAAATCACTGCTTGGTCCATTAGCTCTAGCTTCTCATTGGCTAACTCTTACATCTTAATTTAACCCATCTCCATTAATCTGTGTATTGCCACATAGCTGTGGCTTACCCAGTAAAGTTCCTAGCGTCTGTCTCTGGCAGGGGCTACATGGCTTCTCTCTGACTCTACCCTTCTTTCTCCCAGCATTCAGTTTAGTTTTCCTTACCTAGCTCTGTTCCCCTATTGCTCTGCTATAGACCCAAAGCAGTTCCTTATTAACCAATAATATTCACAGCATACAGAAGAGAGTCCCACATCATAGCATGCTTTTGGCTCTTTGAGCAATCAAAAACTTGGAAGTCAGATTATTTCTTTCCTTAAATATTGTTCTTCTCTTTGGGGGCACTGATGAATTAAGCACTTCCTAGAATTACTCTGATAAGATCTTTACTCCATAAACATCCAAGACTTCCTCTAGAAGAAGCAAGCGACCCACTATACACTGTCAGAGTCCAAGATCCAGAAAAGAGAGTGAATCTGTTTTCATAGTCAGAGTGGAAGAAGACAAAGTAGATTAGGCTCACATATTTCCAAAACCATCTTTTTCATCCATTTGGGCAATTAGAATCAAAACACAGAATCATTTTTAAAATTAGGAATGGGGGATATCACAGACAGAGAATGTTTCTGTACTCAGTATTCAATTTTACTAGAAACCTACAACTGCTTCAAAAGTAAATTTCATCTGCTTTAAAAAGGAGAAATGGAGAAGTATATTTGAGCATGATTTAAAACTGAGGACAGCCTATAATTAATTGATCTGTATAACACAAATTTATATCTGTCCTTTGGGACATACACAAAACTGCTTTCAGCAAAGAATTTCTTCAGGTACCTACTGAAAATACAAATCTCATATTAACTGCTAATATTAAACCAAAAGACACATTTTTGAAAATAAATATTAACAATATGCAACTTACCACTTTCTCCCTAAATTTGTGCCAAGTAAATATTTGTATTTAGACAAGTGTTATATGGTAGAAATAGATTCAGCCTCCATCCCTCCAAGCATAGAGTAGAAGCCCCATAAACTGCTCTTGCAGAATTAAATCTGTATGTCTCCATATACGCATATATCCTGCAAAGGTCTCAGTACAAAGTCCTGGTGCTACTGTGCCAGTTTCCATGAATTCTGGTAGAGATAAAGTCCGAGTTACCCTGTGTCTCTCTACACTCATTAACATTTTATGGCTTACCCTATTTTTCACAATATTGCCCTATTGGGAACTATTTTGTGAAATAAAGCTATTATTTCCCCCATGCTAACTCTTATGTCTTGAATAGAACAATTAATATTAGTCACACTGGAGACAAGAGGAGAAAATTGTGAATTATCAGTTTAAAAAAACAAAACAGCAACTCACTTGACATAGTGCCAAATTAAAATGTTTTCCAGTAAAGGGAGAAAAGCCCAGGAAAAGTTTTCTGGTTATAGAAAAGAATGGATACAAATGACTAAGTAATTATAATTCTTATAAATGCTGACTATGGTGGATAGTATAAGTATGGTTTTTTAAATTAACAAAAATAAGAAACAAGTTATTACATATAATAGCTATCCTCTAAAAGAAAGTATAACCCCCAATGCTAGTTTTTGTTGTTGTTGTTTCGATTGGTTTTTCATTATAATAGTTAGACCAGAAACAGAGAAGTAAGAAATCATTACCAAGAAGATATTTTGATGGCTTTTAAATGACCATAATGTCTATTCTATACAAAGATAGAACCCCTTAAAGCCTTCCAGAATGCTAAACAGTATGAATTTGATACGGAATTCTGGGGTTGAGTGTCCTACAGAGTTTGCTATGAATGTTGACGCTGTGTGTCCCAAGCTTTGTCAGATGCTCACCCTCCACCCCACTGCCCCTGGAATGTGTCACTCAGGGTTTCCTCGCAAGCACAGCATTGCCTTATGTGCCAGTGACTTCCAAATGGTACCCTCAAAGCCTGGTATATCTTTTGAATTTGAAATCTACCTATCAAGTGGTGACTCAGCATCTTTAGTGGATGGCTCAAGGAAAACTATTCTTCTGGGGCTGGAGAGATGGTTCAACAGTTAAGAGCACTTGCTGTCCTTCCAGGGGACATGAGTCCAGTTCCCAGAACCCATGTTTGATGGCTCACAGCCACTTGTAACTGCAGTGTCAGTGGTTCTGATGCTCTTCCGAACTCCACCATTGCCCACATCCACAGGCGTGCGCGCACGCGCGCACACACACACACACACACACACAGAGAGAGAGAGAGAGAGAGAAACAGACAGACAGACATCTTAAAGACAAACACATAAATTAAAATAATTTTTAAAAATTTGATTACTTATATATTTTATGTATATGAGTGTTTTTTTTTCTGCATGTATGTATACCAGAAGAGGATATTGGATCCCATGGGACTACAGACAGATGGCAGTGAATCAGATGTAGGTGCTAGGAATTGAACTCAGGATCATTATAAAAAGGTCAGGGTAAAGGATATAGTCAAAAAAATAAAATTTTAGGAGCTGGAGACATGGCTCAGAGGTTAAGAGCACTTGCTGCTCTCACCCAGAACCTAAGTTCTATTCCCAACAACCACATGGCAGCTAACAACCATCTGTTATACCAGTTCCAGGTGACCTAGCATTCTCTTTTGATCTCCAGGGGCACCAAGCATGCATGTTATACACATATTACATGCGGACAAACACACGTAAAATAATGATAAATATTTTTAAAGAACATATAACTCTGAAAGCAACAATTTTTTGTCTTTTTGGACTATATATGGGAGAGAGTTTGTTAGAGTCTTCAGCTATTTCTGAAAAAAAAACTCAGCAGTTTAGGGTTCAGTAAGCTAAATTAGTGGTGTTTGGATCTGTTTTCCATATGAAGCCTTTAGGAGAGGCCATGTTTCCATCTCCTTGCCTTCTCCATATTCCAAAAGCCATTCACATTCTTTGCTTTGTGTACTTCTGCCTGCAACAACAACGCAACAGCAGGCAGTATCCTTCCCACACTTGATTTCCTCCTCGTCCTTTTCCTTTCTCATCTTTACGACTTAACCATGACAACAAAACTCTCCACTTGATAAATCTGGAGCCATGTAAGTAACCTATGATAATCATCCTGTCTCAAAGGTTTGTACCTTACACAAACCTTATCTCTTATGCAAATCTCATATGTCATAAGATCTAAGACACAAATATGTCATTGGAGAGGTGTTACTGTGCTAAAACAAGGTACGTTCACACAGGCAGGGATCATTGAGCTGCAACTTAATTTAATCAGGGTCTCTCATACCTTGATGAAATCTAACATATGGTAGATTGAGTAAGATGAACTTGCTACTCCAATTCCAGTGATAATATCACTACTATTCTTATTATCCAAATAAACTCACTTAGTAAACTAATGCTGTAAAGTAAAATAACAGCAAAAATAATTACATGCCTAAGGGGGTCAATAAAAACGTCAGTCTCAGTCAGAAAGCTAGAGGTATGACCAGTGATTTTTCTGCCTCATCAGCTTATCTTTCTATCATATCAATTCACTATGTGGCTTATCTCATGCAGAAAAAAATAATATTAATAATAAAACAAATGATAGTGTATAATTGTTTCTCAAAGACTCATTCCAGAGCCATGTTCCCCCATGAGATCTTTACTGGCTATTACTGCATACACCTTCAAAAGCCAAATCATGTTACCATATTTGTAGATGTACTTTAGTTCTTACAAGTATCGCTGAAAAATACAGACATCTTGTGTTTTTCTCCATGGTGATTTTGTGCAGCCTTAATTCATAGTCTTCTTTTTTGCTAAAAACTAAACTTGATAGCTAACTGTATATAGTTCCTTTGCCTGGACTGCAAAAATCACAGTTCTGAAACAAGCAGTTGCAAAATAGATTTTTGTGAACTTCCCTCTCCAACAATGAATTTCTTTCATTGAGTTCAAGAAATTTTGGCCCAAGAGTTTATTCCCGCTGCTCATCACGGTAGCACATTAGTCTTGACTAAATGGTCAATCAGTCTAAAAGGATGCTGCTCACTACTAAATTAGCTTGAATCAGATTTCTGGAGACAGGCCAATCAGGCCAGATGGTTTCTTAGTCTGCAGGATGTCACCTCCCAGACACCAATACAAACAAGATACTTACAGTAGAAAGCTAATCCTGCAGTAGAACCACAAAATTTCTCCTTTACAACCATGTGACACTGATTGATTGTAACGAAAATCCTAAGGAATCGCTAATCTTACAAATTAAAGGGAGAAAACACTCTTGTTTTTGGCAGGTGGGACACTATTTCTCCTACTGGTTTAATTTTATTTTATTTATTGAAAATAAAGTTATTTTCATACAATATATTCTGATCATAGCTTCCTCTCCTACATCTTCTCCCAGGTCCTCCCCATCTCCCCACCCTTCCAACTCCATGCCTTTTTTTTCCTCTCTTAAAAAAATGAACAGGCAAATAATAAAGAAAATCAGACAAGAATAGAACAAAACTAGCAAGAAAAAAGAAAAAATAAGAGCATGAGAAATACATATCATGTGTGTGCATACACACACAAATGTACTACCCATAAAAACACAAAATCAAAAATAAAAACCGTAATATATAAGCAAATGACCAGTAGGGTTTAAAAAAAGCAATATGTGAAAAAAATAAAAATAAAATCTCCAAAAATACCTTTAAGTACACAATAAATTTTATAAGCCTCTTTTATGCTATAATGCTATTTCTACTTATTTCATATACACCTGTTAACTATATGTACCCAAAATAATATCTCAAGAATACTGTATAAATTATGTTAGTAATACATTCCATTGAGATATCTACTTCACATGAAGCTAAGTTTATACCGACTTTAAAGTATACTTGTATCTTTTTCCTTTTTAAAAATTGGTGGGAATGCAAACTTGTGCAACCTCTTTGGAAATCAGTGTGGCGGTTTCTCAGGAAATTGGGAATCAACTTACCTCGGGATCCAGCAATGCCACTCTTGGGAATATACCCAAGAGAAGCCCAATCATACTACAAAAGCATTTGTGCAACTATGTTCATAGCAGCATCATATGTAATAGCCAGAACCTGGAAACAACCGAGGTGCAATGGAAGAATGGATCAAGAAAGTGTGGAATATATACACATTAGAATACTACTCAGCGGTAAAAAACAATGACATCTTGAATTTTGCATGGAAATGATGGAAATAGAAAACGCTATCTTCAGTGAGGTAACCCAAACCCAGAAAGATGATTATGGTATGTACTCACTCATTAGTGGACCCTAGCCATAAAACAAAGGACACTAAGCTTTTAGCTCACAAGCCCAGAGAAGCCGAATAGCAAGGTGAACCCAAAGAAAGCATATACAGATCCTCCTGGAAGCTGGAAGCAAACAAGATCGCCAGGCAAAAGTTGGAAGCATGGGGGAGGGGATAGACGTGGGAGTGGGGGGGTGAGAGAAGGGGAGAGGGGGAAGGAGAAGCGAGAAGGAAAGGACTGGGGAGAGCTTGGCGGAGTGGGAGGGTGGAGATGGAGGAAAGGTGGATATTGGAGAAGGGAATAAGATATCTACATTAAGGGAGTCATTTTAGGACTGGCAAGAGTCTTGGCTCTAGAGGGGATCCCAGGTGTCCACGGGGATGTCCCCAGCTAGGTATTTGGGCAGCAGAGGAGAGGGTGCCGAAACTAGCTTTGTCCCAGAGTCACATTGATGAATATCTTGATCACCACCATAGAAATTTTGTCCGATGGATGGAGGTAGAGACAGAGACCCACATTCACCTCAGAGCAATGGACTGAGCTCCCAAGGTCCAGTTGAAGGGCAGAAAGTGGGAGAAGATGAACAAGGAAGTTAGGACCATGAGGAGCTGGACCACTCACTGAGACAGTGTGCTTGAACTAATCAGAGCTCACCAAATCCAGCTGGACTGGGACTGAACGAGCATATGATCAAACTGGACTCTCTGAATGTGGCTGCCAATGGGGGCAGACTGAGAAGCCATCAACAATGACACTAGGACCTATCTCTTCTGCATGTATTATCTTTTTGGGAACCTAGTCTATTTGGATGCACACCTTCTTAGGCCAGGATGGAGGGGGGAGGGCCTTGGACTTCCCACAGGGCAGGGCACCATGCCCTCTTTTAAGGAAGCAGGGGGAGGGAGGAGGAGTGGGGGGGGAGCGAGAAGGGACTGGGAGAAGGGGAGGAAATGTAAAAAATTTTTTTGAATGGAAAAAAAAAGGAATATGGAAAAATATTGGTTATCATTATGTGTGTGCACATGCAGTCATGCACATGCATATGGGAATAAACATGAGCAAACCTGTGCACACACATGTATACATGCACATGTTACATCACATCTGTGGCTATCAGAGAACAACTTCAGAGAATTGTCTTCTTCCGTCACCTTGTGTGCTCCTGGAGACTGAGCTCCTATCACAAGGCTTGCACAGGAAGGGCTTTTACATGCTTTTCCATCTTGCTGGCCCTGTAGCGAAGTATCTTAAGTTCACCCTGTATAACAGTTCTCATTGGTTTGGCAGCAAGTTGAGAGAGACTTCTCCTTTCATCTTTAAATACTACTTCATGCTTTGTCCATACTGAGGCACTTAATATGTACCAAGTTCAATTTTTTTTTTATTATCGTACAATCAAAGCCTTTTTAGGAAAAAAAAAAAAGACTGTAAGCATCCCAGAAAAGGAATTTGTCATCATTGTGCACAGGGAACAGCCTAGAACAGCCCGGCATATGGCTTGTGATTCAGCATGCGGAAGTGCTGAAGAGGTGACATCTATAGTGTAGCAAAAGCAGGGTTTTCCAGCAGAACAGGTTGGCTGTCCCTGACAGAGTTCTGCCTCCCCCTCACGTCTTTACACAGGCTTAACCACTGAGCTTTAATTCCACCCACCTCGGCCATGTCCTGAGAAATACACACAGATGCTGGGTTTGGACCTGAGATAAACTCAGTCCAAATTCAAATCCCATATCTGGTCCTCAACAAAGCTCAGGGGAGGGGGTGGAAGTAAATACTTCACTGTGTTCTCATCCAAGAATCGAAATTAGGAATATTTAAGCAAAGTCCTATGTTGATGCCTCATTGGAAAGCCAACAGATTCCAAAACAAAACTCCAAAAGGACAATAATAGGAAGAATATGAATATTTAATTTTCAATAGAAATGTGGTCCTTAAAGATGTAGTTTTTTAAAACTGCTTAGGAAAAATATACAGTAGACATTTACGATAACTTCAAAATGTTCAAATTTATTACATAGAACTTGTTATGAACTGTGCATCATAATAATTAATCTGAATGTTATGATTTCATATTAATAATATTTTTGGTAATGTGTCTTTATCATCATTTAAAGTGGAAATTTGTAATGGAGTTTATAATTCTCTTTTCTACATTAAAATTAAAGCCATAATTTTTAGTTTACTTTATCAGGTAACAAGTGTAAAGATATGTCTAAAATATGTAAGTGCACAGGCAACATTGGAAGACAGGGTTACCCTTTTTGCTATTTAAGTGAGGTGTAACAAACATAGACAGTGTCAAACTAAGTGGGTTAGCTGGACAGTGGTGGCACATGCCTTTAAGAGTAGCACTCGGGAGCCAGAGGCAGGCAGACCTCTGTGAGTTCGAGGCCAGCCTGGTCTACAGAGCTAGATCCAGAACAGCTATGACTGTTACACAGAGAAACTCTGTCTTTGGGGGGAAAAATAGAAGTAGGATTAAGAATTCTTCCAGTGTCCTTTGTGAACTTTTAAAAAAACTCTGACATCAAGCCACATGGAATCTTTTTATAAAATATAAAAAGATTATAAAGTAAAATCAAGAGATTTAGTTCCATTTCTGTTTTCCTATTCTAGCTGCCTTAATCCCAAATTTTTCTCTCATTTTAGTCAATAATTAGGTGTTCTAAAGAAGTTTCAAAAACCTGTTCATCAATTGTAGTAAGAATACTTAGTGTGAAAGCTCCTAAAGCAAGAGCAGACAACAGGCCCTCTGTATGTACAGAGATAATGATGCCAAAGAGCTCCACATACCGCAAAGGCATTGCGCACTCAAGTTCCTTGTATTATTGTTTTAGTTGGGCACTTTATATTTTTGTTTATGTTCTGTTTTCTTAGGTAAAATTTTCCTCTGCTAAATTATCTCAAAATGGTTGACATTTCTGAATATAATCCATATATAAATTGTAGATTTATTCACAATGTAAAATGAAACTCCAAAGTCATCTTACCAAAGAAGGAAAGAAAAATACTGTTGTCTACTATGCCTGTGTCTATAAATTAAAAACAAAGATGTTATCATTGGTACTTTCTTTTTTTGATTAAATCTATGTTTATCTTTTATTTCTTATTATTTTTAAAAAGAAAACAAGCTATCCTTTTTTATTTTTATTTTACATACCAATCCCAGTTCCTACTCCCTCCCCCATCCCATTCCCTCCACCTACCCCTCCACCCCACCTCCATCTACTTCTCAGAGAGGGTAAGGCATATTGCTTTGGGGAAAGTCCAAGGCCCTTCCTATTATATCTAGGCTGAGCAAGGTATCCATCCAAAGAAAATAGTTTCCAAAAAAGCAGTACAAGCAGTAGGGATAAATCCCAGTGGCCCCTTAGTTTGCCCCAGTCAAACAACTGTCACCCACATTCAGAGGAACTGACCTATGCTGTTTCCATCCCACTCCAGCTATAGTTGGTGAGCTCCCATTAGCTCAGGTAAACTGTTTCAGTGGGTGAACCCATCATGGTCTTGACCTTTTTGCTCATATTCTCATTTCTCCCACTCTTCAGCTGGACTTTTGGAGCTCAGTCCAGTGCTCCGAGGCAAGTCTCTGCCTCTGTTTCCATCAGTTACTGGATTAAGGTTCTGTGATGAAATTTAAGATATTCATCAGTCTGACTACAGGGCAAGGCCAGTTTGGGCACCCTCGCCTCTATCTTACCTGGGGTCATCCTTGTGAATTCCTGGGAACTTCTCTAGTGTCAGGTTTCTTGCTAGCCCATAATGGTTCTTTCAACCAAAATATCTCTTTGCTTGTACTCATCTCTGTCCTTCCTCTGTCTTGACTATCCAGGTCCCTCACGTTCTCCTCCATGCTTCCCTTCTCCCCTCGTCCTCCCCTTCTGCCCTCCCTACTTCCCCTACCCCCATGCTCCCAATTTTATCAGGCAAATCTTATCTATTTCCCCTTTCCAGGTGGATCTAAGTTTGTTTTTCTTAGGGTTCCACTTGTTACTTAGCTTCTCTAGGATCGTGAACTATAGGCTCAATATCCTTTGCTTTACAGCTAGTATCCACTTATGAGTGAGTACATACCATGATCATCTTTCTGGGTCTGGATTACCTCACTCAGGATGGTTTTTTTTTTTCTAGTTCCATCCATTTGCATGCAGATCTCAAGATGTCTTTGTTTTTACTGGTGAGTAGTACACCAATGTGTGAATCTCCAATGTGTGAATGTGGAGTAGTTTACACAAAGAGCAAGCTAAAATGTGAATTCTCTATTTCTTTTCCTGTATCTTCCATGTGGCTATAGTTTGAGATGTGTGTCCTGTCTGTCATCTTTTGTTTGGGTCTTATCTGTGTCTATCCTTGTACTATCCTTTCATGGCCTGTGCCGAACAAAGGGTTTTATTCTTATTGAACAGCACAGAAAGCATAGTACAAGAAATAAATCAGGAATTTTTTAATAGAAGTGTTTAACAAAGATTTTCAAGGGAAGAAGTCACTTTCTGATCCCTAGAACAGCGCTCAAAACCACACATAGATGTTGTCAACCTTCTCCAACATTTATGAGATACTTGTTTTCTTGCTTATAACCCATTGACTGCTTTAAGCAACACACACACACACACACACACACACACATTCTTTTAGGTCAAAGGTACATAGCTTAAGATTACAACTTGAATCCTAAGGACAACCACAAATAATACACTGAAGTTGATATGAGAAGGACCATAGGACCTCAGACTTAAATGAAGAACTATAGGCAGCCGAGGAATGCTAAGAGTGGGAGGAATAGTTGTACCCAAGTAACACACAGATTGGATGTCTAGTACCAAAGGTTGGCCCATGAAACACGTATGCAAGTAACATCATACAGACTGAACAGGTTGTATTTATGTCTTTAGGAATCTATATACATAATCTATGTTACATGCATTTATATCCATGTATATGCATGTAACAACAATTCAATTAATGAAAAGAGAAGCCATGAATTCAAAAGAGGCTAAGGAAGGATATATGAGATCTCAAAAAATAAAGGATAACTTTTAAAACTTTTAAATTAAAAAATTTAAAACTATATATTTAGCTCACATTTCAGAAGCTGATTAGATAGGAAGTTCAAGGTATAGTAAAAATGGCTACTTTGTTTTACAATGTCTTTTTCTTTCTTTTTTCTTTTTTTTTCTTGTTCCTTCTTCTTCTTCTTTATTATAATGAGGTGAGCAGGCTGCATCCTACCACCTGGCTAGCTTACACCTGAAATAACCACACAGAAATTGTATTAATTAAATTACTGCCTGGCCCATTATATCTAGCCTCTTTTTGGTCAACTCTCACATCTGATCTAACCCATTTCTACCAATCAGTGTAACACCACGAGGTAGTGGCTTACCAGGAAAGATTCAGCATGTCTGACTCTGGTGACTCCATGGCAGCTCTCTCTGCCAGCCTTCTTTCTCCCCTTTCTCTTCAGTTCTCTTTTCCCCGCCTATCTAAGTTCTGCCCTATCAAAAGCCCAAGGCAGTTTCTTTATTCAACCAATGAAAGCAACACAAATACAGAAGGTCCTCCCACACCATTTCCCCTTTTTGTTTAAACAAAAAAGAAAGGCTTTCACTTTAACATAGTAAAATTACATATAACAAAATAGTTATCAAGCAAGAACTACAGTTACCATATTTATATCTGCTTTATCTTTTACATAACTAAGGAAAACTATAATTATAACTATCCATTCTTTAATTCCATCAAAGACTTAAGAAGGATATAATATTACCTAAGTAAACAAGAAGTAAGCAACTTCCCAAACTCTAGAAATGACAGAGACATCTTGCTGCCTGGACAGTCACCCAAAGTATTTTTTTTCCATACATTGTTTTGTTTTATTTTTTCCATACAAAAACATAATTAAAGAAATAAAATTTTTACCTTTCTTCCCCTTCTCCCGGTCCCCTCCCACTACCTCTCCACCCCTCCTCCCTCCCCCTTCTTCCTTGAAAGAGGGCATGGTGCCCTGCCCTGTTGGAAGTCCAAGGCCCACCCCCATCCCTCCTGGCCTAGGAAGGAGTGCATTCAAAAAGACTCGGTTCTCAAAA